>PISW01004537.1:93779-162214 GCA_004023785.1 Mungos mungo | reverse complement strand
AAGAAATGGAAAAACATTCCGTGCTCATGGATTGGAAGAATAAACATTGTGAAAATGTCATTATTACCCAAAGCAATTTACACATTCAATGCAATCCCCATCAAAGTTGCACCAGCATTCTTCTCAAAGCTAGAACAAACTATCTTAAAATTCATATGGAACCACAAAAGACCCCAAATAGCCAAAGTAATATTGAAGAGGAAAATATATTTAAATAAATTTTAAAATTGTAAATATATAAGCCAACTGAATGTATTCATTACAAATTATGGAACACTATCTCTCATGACTATAGACACAATATTTCTAATGAAATATTAGTAAGCTGAATCCAGCAATACATAAAAAGTATTGTAAACATTGACAAAGTGGGATTTGTACCAGAAATACAAAGTTTAATTGCATTTAAGAACCCCGACCATTGGACATGGCTGGCTCAGTTGGTTAAGCCTGACTCTTGATTTTGGCTCAGGTCATGATCTCATACTTCTGAGATCAAGCCCCTCATCAGAATCTGTGCTGAGTTGGAGCCTGTTTAAGATTCTCTCTCTCCCTCTCCCTCTGTCCCTTCCTTGCATGTGATCTCTCTCTCTCTCTCTCTCTCTCTCTCTCTCACTCTCAAATTAAAAAAACATCATTTCTAATTTATGATCATTATGATAACACCAGTAAAGGAGATTTACTATATCCTTAATTGTTTTAATGGCATCAATGAGTTTCATCAAAGTAAAGGTTCTGAAATGACATGTGTCTACATTCATCTTTTCCCTCTCTTCCCCTTTATTGATTGGTGTTCCAGTTAATTTCTTGAGTTGGGACATTACTGGCAGATACAGTTCTATTTATTAAAAATATTTTCCACTGACTAAGTATGGAAACAGGCACAGTCTTAGCTCCTGAGAATCTGAGATTTCCAAATTATTTCCAAAAATTGGGAAATCAGATGTTTTCCCAAATTAATAAGGCAACTAAAAACCTTACCCAAACCCAATGAAAGTTTTTAAGAATTAATGTATGTAAAGAAAAGAGTCTATACACACCAAAAACATGTGTTTGCCATAAATGAGAAAAACATTGTTTCTCAACCTTACTTGAAATTTTAAATTTTGACATAATTCATTAATGAAGACATTATGTGTTTTCTGGAAATAGTATTTTCTTATCCTAGTAGTTAGACTTTCAGCTGTTTTTTAATAACAATAAATGTATTATAAGGAAAGCTTTATGTAGCTTTTCTTTTGTATACATAATTTCAGGCTTAATACCTGCTTCTTGTTAAAGTTAACTAACAATACTAAGAAAATGCCTTCAGAATAGTAAAATTAGAATAGGATGCTAAAAATTAGGATATAAACAAAGTTTATTTTTTATTTCTGTTCTTTTAATCTTAAAGTCACAAAAATATGGAACTGTTACTAATAAGATTTGATTGAATTTAAAAAGTTAACATTTATTCATTTTTGAGTGACAGAGAGAGACATAGTGTGAACATGAGAGGGGCAGAGAGAGGGAGACACAGAACCTGAAGCAGACTCCAGGTTCTGAGCTGTCAGCACAGAGCCTGATGTAGGCCTGAACTCACAAACCATGAGATCATGACCTGAGCCAAAGTCAGACACTCAACCAACTGAGCCACTCAGGTACCTCAATCTTATTGAACTTTTAATACCTTCCTTTTTTAATTTAACTAGCAAATTTAGCTTTTTTATTCTTTTAACATTTAGGAAAGCTCATTTTGTTTTTCTTCTAAAAAGTCTTCTCCAACTGACTTGCAATAAACTCCAAGGTTTGTGCTCCACGCCTACGGAGTGACGTTTGTCAGGTGTTTGACCTGTCTCCACTTGAGTTTACAAATCCATCTCTTTTGTGGAGTGATTGTAATGATAAATAGATGCACACAAAACACTTACAAAGCATAGAATAATTTAAAAAAAGTGTTAACAGTTATATTTAAACTAAGAGAGTTCAAGGAGTATGCGTACACACACACACACAGGAAATATTATTCATCCATAAAAAGGAAGGAAATCTTTCCATCTGCAGCAACATGGATGGACTCTGGGGCAGTATACTGAACAAAATCAGTCAAAGAAAGAGAACTGCTTTATGATCCCACTTATATGTAGAATCTTAAAAACCCAAACTCATAGTAACAGAGAACTGGTTAGTGGTTGCCAGAGGCAGAATGGGTAAGAGTGGTCAAAAGATATAAACTTCCTATTATAGGATAAGTAAGTTTGAAATATAATGAATACCATGATAGCTGTAGTTAAAAATACTGTATTGTATATTTGAAAGTTGCTAAGAGAATAGATATTAAACGTTATTATCACAAGGAAAGAGTAACTATGTCAGGTGATGGATGTTAACTAAACTTACTTTGATAATAATTTTGTAATATATATGTAGATCAAATCATCATGTTCTACACCTTAAATGTATACAATGATATATGTCTATTATATCTTAATAAAATTGCATAAAAGCTGTTGTTATCTCACATGATTTACCGTTTTATAATTTTAAAACAATATCCTGATACTAAAAAATTAATCCTGTGATAGTTAATTATTTATTTTTACTGATATGTTTGCTTGATCTAGTTAAAGATCTGGTTTATATTTTTACATACCTTGGGACTACATGAGTTGCCTTCTAAAAGTTTTCAGGTGTTCTATGTTACTGTAAGTGTTTAATTAAAAAAATTATAATCTTGGACTTGAATCCATTTCACTCCATCCAAACAGATCTAGTTTAAGTCATACGACTTCCATATGCTGTAATTCTGAACTTCCCTATGACTCCATCATCTTATCCATAAGACAGAAATTAAAATAGTTGATATTTGGATTTGTTTCAAGGGCATTATTTATAGGTATCTTAACACAATATTTAGCACTTCTCAAATTTTAATTTATTTTTCACCAAACAAGTTTCTTTCACCAGTTTTCATTGTTCTTCTCTTTTTCTCCTTCCTCCTTCTTTTATTTCTTTCATTGATCACCTTTATTCTCTTGTGTTCTGTAAACCTTTTATTCAAAATCTGCTGGGTTTTTTTGTTTGTTTGTTCATTTCTTATGTCATCAGCCATTTACTGAGTGCCTCTCATAGCCTTTTATCATGGTGATTCCTAGTGAGAAAAAAATAGACTTACTTCTAACTTCATACAGACTATGTAATTTTTAAGTTTATTTTCATTTATTTTGAGAGAGAGAGAAAGGGATTCAGAGAGAGAGAGGGAGAGAGAGAGAATCCCAAGCAGGCTCTGGGCTGACAACACAGAGCTGAATTTGGGTCTCGATCATACAAACAATGAGATCATGACCTGAGTCAAAATCCAGTTTTATGCTTAACCACAGAGCCACCCAGGCACCTCTACAGATTATATTCTAAAGGAGAAGACAGATATTCATTAAATCATCATGCAAACATGTAATACTGCCCATGTGACAAGGGCTGTGAGAGAGAGGTACAATCATGTTCTGAGAATACATAATAGGGAAAATCGACCTGGTGAAAGAATTGAAGGAGGTTTTCCTGAGCAAGAGACCCTTGTTCTGAGTGCTGAAGGATAATTTAGAGGCAACAAAGTGAAGATTTTGGAGAAGAACATCCAAGGAAAGGCAACGATTTGTGTACAAGCACCAAGTGGAGAAAGAGCATGCATAATGTGAAGGATGAAAAGAGCAAACAAAGCTAGAGCCCAGCAGAGGAAGAACATGGGAAGAGTGTCTGGAGAAAGCATGGTTGACTGCATTGAGGAGTTTGCTTTCTTCTAAGGACAATGGGAGGCTAAAAAATGTGACATGGATTTTTTTTTTTTGTCATTATACATGTCGAAAACTCTTATTTTCATAATAGATTGGAGGGGAATCAGGATGGATGCAGATGGGTAACTTGAAAGTCCACTACATTCATCTGTGAGGAAGATATTGAAAATGTGGTCCAGAACAGAGTACTTCAGATCATCAGAGTTATTATGGAAGAAAGATAAATGAATGATATTTGGTGATGAGTTTAGGGAAGGAAGGTTACAAAGAAGAATCAAGCTTTTGACTTGAATAATAACACGGTGTTTAAGGAAGAGCATGGAGTGGGGGATCAAGGAAATACAAATGAATTTTAATTGGAGAATTTTATTAGTTTTAGATGTCTTGGAGTCTCAAAAACAAAATATCTGTCAAGAAGACAGATGGATATATGTGTCCCCAAATCAGAGGATATATGAGTTCAAGCTATAAATCATCTTCAAATATGTTGCAATTCAAAGGACAGGTATGCTTGAACTCAATAAAAAATATATATACAATAAGAAAAAAAGAATCCTTCAGATCAGTAGTTCATGTCCAAGGTAGATGAGGTTGAGCTTGAAAGGAGATGGGAATGAGTATCAAGAAGGAAGAAAGTAAGACCTGGAGGCTCTAACCACCAAGGGAAGAAAAGTTAAAAAAAAAATTCAAAACTTTGAATGCAACTGAAAGCTTGTAAAAAATGAATGGAAATCTCAAATCTTGTGAACAAGACATCAGTGTTAACATAAAGTAAACAAATCCATTTTAGATTGGAGTGAATGGAGACATTATTGTCTTATGAAGGGAACATGAGCATACTGAAAAAACCCTGTGGGAAAGTCCCTGGTTGAGAGAGAGACAGAGAATGAGAGAGAGTGAAAGAAGAGACAGAGGCAGAGACAGAGACACAGAAGGAGTTTGAATACATAAAATAGAGATGACTCACTTATAATTTAAGGTCCCTGAAGATAGAATAGATAGCACAGATGTAGAAAATAGCCTAAGGTAGAAGGAATGACCTTTTTGAATTTTAGCCTAAAGGCAATAAAATAATAATAAAACTTGCCCATCAATAGCTACTATAGACATTTATAAACATATAAAAGATTAACATTTTTCTATCTGGGCTGCCCTTACTAGGTATAACACTGTTGTGACAAATTTTATTTAAAAAATGGTTTTGAAGAAGTCCAGTAAAGCCTGAGATCTATTGCAAAAGTATAAGTTAAAGAGTGTGAATTTGTATTCATCTCTGCCTTCAACAAAGACATAGGGAATGAGACTCAAGACATTCATGTATTCATAGAAAATTGGGACATAGGTGGGTAAACAGAGCAATTTAATTAGCATGATCCTCTAGGTAGAAGTAAATGGTCTATTTGTGTTGGGTTAATGAACTCTTCCAGGGCACTGAATAGAACCATGGTGTCTTCAAAGGACTCATTGACCTCACAGGGATGAGCACTTTTCTATCAGACAGCTCTTTATTTACCAATCTTTACACTCTGCAGAAGGCCACATGTTTATGAGGTATCAGCTTCCCATAGGTAAAGGAAGTGTTTTTCACAGGTTTCACCCTGATACACACAACAAACATGACAATTTCTAGTAGAATTGTTTTTCTTCCCACACATAAATAAAGTGGTAATGCACACCATTGTTTAATTTTATCAGTGTAACACAGATGGAAAATCATAGTAATTTTTTGTATAAGGTGACATCTGTTAACTGTATCTGGATGTTATTCAGTATAGAAGATGTGTGGTTGAAGTCTGAGTAGGGGTGATCTGGTGGTTGCTGACTTTTTCATCTGTATAGTTGCTGCTTTTTCTAGAGATGAGGTGTAGTAATTTGACACCCATATGAGCATTCATAAGATAATAAGCATTTTTGGGTCATTACTGTATGCTAAGCAAATATTACTCTGGATCATGATGAAGGAAGACAAGAAAAACAAAATACAAAGCTAAATGTCTAATCATTATGTTAATTGTGGTAACCCAAGCATTGTTGTATTTGAAGTGTTCTGTTTTCTATCTATAAGCCTAGACAAATAGAAAGAAAAGAGAAAAATGTACTATTCTTCCCCCCTTAATTTATTTAACAATTATCTATGACTCTTTTACTTTTCTGTCTTCCTTGTGATATAGGGAATATCTTTCCCAGCCTTTGAAATTAAAGGCAGTGTCCATTTCTGGTACAAAGGGCAGGCATGCTTGCAGCCTATTATAATTTATTCAGATTTCTTGAGTTTGGGTTCCTCAGCTGTGACACAAACCTACTATGTGTGTGGGATCCAACAGGGTCCTTCAGTGTTACCTCTGTAGGATTTGAGAGGCAAGGGTAATCATCACAAACATGAACCTCATGCTTTTGCTGTGCTGTGAGTCATAAAGTCATTTGTCTCTGATCCAGGAGTCTCATGTCTTCTGCCAATAGACATGAAACCATGGCAGGCTAACTTGTTAGTATGAAAGTAGGGTAAAAATATCCAAGACCCCACAGTGCTTAAACAGTCTTTTGTTTCTATGGTTTATAAGTTAATTTCTTAACTGTAACCATGTAAATCATTCAGAGTTCCTGACTCTCAGAAGAAAGTCGTGTCAACAATTTGACAGAACAGACTCATGGTAGAACCTGGATGATCTTGATGGCTTCTGGGAGGGTACTATATCTTCAGACTTCCACCATGTTTGAAGTCACACTTAATGAGATATAGAAATAAGTATAAAATTCAAACTACAGATAAATAGTTTGTATTGTGTGAAATGGTTAACTAATCTAATGGAATTTTCCTTAAAAATCATCTTGCTATTCTATCTTGTTGGTTTACTTTAGCATATAAAAGTAGAGCTGTATCTAAATGTTAATATTATCATTAATATTGCTACCTTATCTTTAGGTCTTTTTTATGTGCTCTTGAGATGCTAAAACCTTAAAGAAGAAACCATGGCAATATTTGTTCTACCATTCTTGGTTTGCACGGTGCATTGCCAAAAACCTTCAATTCACAAGTGAAAAAAAGGAAAAAACATCCAAATTGACTGCATCTTTTCTTATTGCTCAAACGTCAAACAATTGAGAAATTTGTTTTGGATGAAGCACTAACATTCCTTCTTCCATTCCCGGACCCTTTCTGTGCAGTTTTTCAGATGACCACTGATTTATGTCAATGTGAAAATTCTCAGACAGAAGACAAGAAATATGTCATGGGTTTTTTAGTTCTTCAAGCTTCTGATTAGGACCAGAGCCAGCAATTACACACACTTAGTCTTATTCTCCTCAAGAATACAGAGAAAGCAGAATCTCTTTGGGATTATAAGAAAAACTACTTTATTGCTCACACAAAGTGACTAGAACTCAACAGCTTATAAAAAAAATGTATGGTTAAGGGTATGTGAGGATAAAGAGGAGTGGTAAGTTATTTTTCTGTCTTCTAAACTCTGTATTCTTTCATAGCTGGGAAAAGACCTCAAGCTTGCGAGTAGCTGATCACACTGGAAACAGCTGGGATACAGGAACCAATTCAGTCCCATCAGAGCAAAATAGCCCCATCGGTCATTCATTCAACATGCATTTATTGAGTCTCAGCAACGTGACTGCAGTGTTATAGTGACTGCATTGTTGTGGGTTCTGGGTAGGACTATAATACAAAGTAAGTAAGGACCTTGCCCTCCCTAAATATATAGTCAATGGGGAGTGACAGACAATGAGGAACTACAATGCACTATTGAAATTTAAAAGAAAGCAAGCTGGGGCACCTAGCTGGCTCAGTTGATTAGGCAAGTATTTGGGTCTTGATTTTGGCTTAGATCATGATCTCATAGTTTCTGAGTTTGAGTCTCACTTTGGGCTCCATGTTGATAGTAAGGAGCCTGCTTATGATCCTCTCTCTCTTCCTCTCTCTCTCTCTGTCCTTCCCCTACTCATGCTCTCTCTCTCTCTCTCTCTCTCTCTCTCTCTCTCTGTCTGTCTCTCTCCCCCCCCTCAAATATAAATAAACTTAAAACAAAAAATAAAGCAAGCTGACCTAGTCTAAGGGTAAGTATGGATCTATGTAAAGTTCCTAGAATAAGTGACACATAAACTGAGAACTGAAAGCAGAATAGACTTAAGCTGGGAAACAAAATGGGAGAAGAAAAGGAGACTTATGATGTAAAGACCTGAGTCAAAAGGTCCGGTGTGACTGGATTATACAGAGAGAGAAGAATTATTTAAAGTGAATCTGAAAGGGTATGTGGGGTGTAAGATAGAGAGACTTTTAGGCTACACTAATTACAAATTTGTTAGAGCTAATAGAAATCTATTTCTTGACAGTGTTTGTAAAAATAAGACACTGTAGTGTGAATTTAAAATTGTGTCAAGAGTAGGTGTGGGGAAACCAGCTTTGTACTACACAAGAAAACAACTGATGTTGGGCTAAACCATGAGGAAGATGATGGAGATAATTACAGGTGGATTTGCTAATAAGTAAGACATTCATATGTCAAAATAACCAGAGAAGAGGTAAAATATTTTTTTAAGGTAATAAATTAAGGAATCAAAGACTCACTAATCTGTAATCCAGGAATACTTATGGAGAACACACCTCAGATTACTGACTTTTTGAAAATATTTTTTTCATGTTAATTTTTGAGAGAGAGAGATAGACAGAGAGCAAGCAGGGGAGGGGCAGAGAGAGAGGGATAAAGAATCTGCAACGGGCTCCAGGATCAGTACAGAGCCTGATGCAGGGCTCAAACTCACAAACCGTGAGATCATGACCTGACCTAAATTGGATGCTTAGCCAACTGAGCCACCCAGGCACCTCCAAATTACTGACTTTTAAAGTCTCTTTAAAAAAATTTTTTTTAATGTTTATTTATTATTTTTGAGAGAGTGTGTGTGTGTGTGTGAGCAAGGGAGGGGCAGAGAGAGGACATACAGAATCTGAAGCAGGCTCCAGGCTCTGAGCTGTCAGCACAGAGCCAGGCATAGGACTTGAACTCACGAACCATGAAATCATGACCTGAGCCGAAGTTGGACACATAACCAACTGAGCCATCCAGGTACCCCTAAAGTCTCTTCATTTATATTTATCTACATCAACTTCTAAATGTCTGAATGTTATCACTTAGCTATCTGTTACTGAAATAATATATGTTCCTTATGGAGTAAAATGAACATATAAGAAAGTAGAAAAATAATCCTTATCTTTACTACTAAAAGAAAAACAATGGTAGTATTTAGTTTCTCTCTCTGCTAGAATTTTTAACATAAATTATTATTGTATGAACATTACCTCCAAGTGCATTTTCTTCACATGTTACAAGATAATCAATTATATTTTATATTAAATTATGTTAGGTTAGATTATTATATCTAAAAGGAATTTAAATAACTAGCAATAAAAATGTTGAAGACCTCTAATTTTTTAAAACTTAATTTTAGTATTTTTGATGTAGATGTTTCAAATGGAAACCCATTGTTATAGAATCAACCAAAGTCATTATGAAATAAAATATTTGAGTTTATGCTATGTCCATCCATTGTATTGGTATCCACTTTTGTTATAAAAAAATATTTACTACTGTTTTCTTCTGGTCTATATATTTTTTCTATAATATGAAACTTATAATAGTTAAGGAACTGTGTAATGGATATCTCTTACCTGATTTATTACAGGGTCTATCTTTATTATTTTCAACCAATGGAATTATAATTGGATGCCTAATTTATGAAAAATATTTTAGTAATTAATCATTTATAAAATTAACAATGATATGTAAAATCATTTATTTTCCATAGTTTAGATGAAGCAAACAAATACTGGACATAGGTTATGGGTTTCATGTTTCAACTTTTACTTCTCATTGTGAACAAGAGAACCTGGACTGAACAGGCACATGGTCAAACCCAAGGGGCCCTTGGCACCCTCCAGGAGGATCTAAGGCATAAATTAGAATTCCAGAAGCAAAGAAAGAAACAAGACACAAAATTATGTGAAGACAGACTCCAAAACCTTTGAAACAATCTAAGACATCTACTCAAAGGATGAGCAGCTAAGAACTCTGAAGAAGAAGGACTTCTACAAATCAAATCATCATCAAAAAGTAAAAAAATGTGATTCTGAACATTTAACAAGGAGTGGAACCAGGAGAATTCTCTCAAGAGATTAATCCCAAGTACCTGAAGCTCTAACATAGTTAGGGAGGAAACCAGTTTATATACCACATCCACCAGCATCATTGCTCCTAAAGAAATTATTTTCTTGTTGTTGATATTTTTGCTATTGTAGGAAAAACTCTAGCTTTCTGTATTATATTTACTTTATATTTTCTTTTGTCTTACTCCTGTAGGCGTGCCATGATCAAATAATCTTGAATTTAGGAGTCAAAAATTTAAATTCATAGTCCGATATTGCCAATTACTGGTTCTTAGAACATTATTTCTACTAATCTATGGTTTAATCCATTCATGTGTAATGTGCAGCTAACTACACACAAATAGGTCCATACAGATATCAATAAAATCTAATATTATAGCCTAGCAATTATTTATGTTTAAAAAACTAACAAAACTGCATCTCTTTAATTAGACTTTCTTAAAACAAAAAAATCATTATATTCCATTGTATAGTAGCTAAAGCAACAAATATGTGCATGTACCAATCATAGAAGGTCTATTTTTATGTTGTTTTAGAGAGACTGAATAAGTAAAAAACATATGCTAATATAATGTTGCTTTCATGTTTAAAATAATGGGTTATGGACTGTTCCCTTCACACAGATACATGTATTGCTTAAATTTAGGACCATAGAGTGGATACTTACGTAACTCAGTCTGAACCCCATCCAGGCCAACCATTAATAAATTCGATGTATTTTATAGCTGCATAACAATTTACCAAAAACTTAAGGGCTTAAAACAAGACAAAACTATTATTGTCTCAAAGTTTCATGGGTTAGGAGTCCAGGTCCAGGCTAGATGAGTTCTTTCCACAGGATCTTACCGGGCTGACATCCAGGTGTTATGTGGAGCTCAAGATTCTCCTCCAAGCAAGTGCACCATTTTTTCACAGAATTCAGTGCCCTGAGGTTGTGGGACTGCGGTCCCTGTTTTCTAGCTGACTATCAGCTGAGGGTCATTGTCAGCTTCTAGAGGCTACTCTTATAACTTGGCAGATTACTTCTTAAAAATCAAGCAGGGGAAACTTTCTCCATCCAAGAGTGACTATCCAGACATTAGTCATAGGTTCTGTCCATACACAAGGGCAGATGAACACGAGCATCCATTCCAGGGAGTAGACATTTGGGGAGCCATTTGAAATTTCTGCTAACTACACTTTTCACTTTCTTATCATGTTATATGGTAATTTTTACAGTGAGAATGCTCTAAAGAGTTAACAATGTTGTAACAAACCAAGAGGACCACCCAATATGGTAGCTTGATAGCTTTCCCTCCAGTGGCAAAACAACTCAATGAGAGTGATTATGAAGAATTAGTCCTACCAACAGGAAATGTTTCTGTTTCTGACCAGACTTAGGGGTAAATTAGGAAAAAGCACCCCATCCCAGAGAATAGAACTCTGCCTCCATTTCAGCCTCCTTCCACCTCCCTGGGCTGAGTGAGCATCCTTTCTCCAACTCAATGCACGTTCCTGTATGCAGAGGCCTTGTTAATGCAGGAAGCTCTGCTCCTTTGAAGGGACATGACTCAGGCCTGGCCATTTTTATCTTTCTGAAGCACAAATGTCTCATCTGTAAAAAGAGAATAGTAACTATGCATCCCCTACCCTAAAATGGGTTATTCTAGGGATCAAAGAAGATAACACATATTAAAGGACTGTCAGCTATAAGATGCCATAAACATGTGGTGTGATTTACTTCTACCAGTCACAGGGCCAGGCTGACCCATATGAAAGGGCCACTTTAGGGGTCAAGACAGTTGAGTCTCAGCCATTTCCTTTGGATCAACATAAAAGTATAATTTTTAAAATGCCACTTCTTCCCAGGGAATATTGGTAAATATTTCTTTCAAATAATTGTCTTGTGGGTCTCTTACATCACCAGAAGTAGGACTGTAATAGTTAAAGCCCAGAAGGAAATCTTTTTCAGGAAGAGGGGAAAATCTTGAGCCCTCTCGGGTTTTTAAATGGTGACCATACAATCTTAAGTATTATTAAGAGCATATTCCTGGAAGATAGTCCACGATGGCAGAACTGAACTCACCAACTCCTATAGACACAGCAAATAAATATACAGTTATTTGTGGAACCATGCTCTCTGACAAAGACCTAGAAACTACTTGAACAATTTCTCCACAACAGAGAATAAAAGGGTCTGTAGGAGAGTCAGAGATGGTCTCACTACAAACCCGCTCTGGCATGAAGACTCACAATCGAGAGGGATCTCACAAAACAGCAGGCTCCCTCAGGAGCATGAAGTCTGTGCACCACTGCAGGCACCCCTCCTCTTGCAGCCTGTACTGGAGAGATAAATCCCCAAAATGTCTACCTTTGAACACCAAAGGGGCTTATGTCCAAGAGACCCAAATGGCTGAAGAGGATTTTCCTAGGGATTCAGGCAGACTCCCTCCCCTCCCCTCAAGGCCCAGCATAAAAGCAGCATTTGGAAAAGCATTTAGACTACTTCTGAAGGAGATCCAGTTGCCAATCTTACAGAGCCTGCCGGAAGAGCTAAGGCCCCCTGGAACTCTCTATCTGGCTAGCTCAGGCAGGCAAGTGCAGTTCCCGCAATTTTCTGTTGCCCACCTAAAGCCAGGGCATGTCCCACCCCTGTGCTGTCCTGCTCCTGTAACAAAGCCTGTGGGCACAGGGACTAGTTGGGGATTCTCCTTGTGGTCTGGTTCTGGTGGCCATGGGTGGGGCAGGGATTGTGTTCCTGTGCCCCAATGGACTGTAGCAACCAGAATGACTCTTCTCTACAGGCTACCACCCTCCGGGCCTCCCACGGACAGCAAACTGAAACACACTCATAGTCTTGCTGTGAAAAAGGCCTATTAACTTTTCTTGGAGCTTCATCCTGAGGGACAGGCTACACATTTACACACAAAGGGACTATAGAGATGCTGCCAGGGGAATGTTGGCTGGGAGATGCCATCTTTTGGGGAGGGGGTGGGTGAAACAAGTTAAGGGGGGTCATGAGGCACAAATTTCTAATTGTAAAATAGGTGACTCATGGGGATGTAACGTAAAGCATGGTGACTACAGTTAATAACATGTAGTATATACTAGACAATTGCCAAGAGACTAAATCCTCAAAGTTCTCATCACAAGAAAAACAAACCTGTAACTTTGTAAGGTGACAGATGGTAATCAGATGTATTGTGGTGATCATTTAGCAGCGTATACAAATATCAGATCATTATGTTGTTTGTATACCTGAAACTAACATAATGTTATGTGTCAATTATACCTCAATAAAGAAAATATTTCCAAAAGAATTCTGAGTGAACATCCTAATGAATAATTAAAATAATGCTGCAGACCCTGTTTTGTAATTTAAAAAAAAAACGGAATTGAATTTTTATGTTCATACATTATGTTAGAATCCTAAGTCTTTCTTTAGTGAAGGATGTGGTTTGTGAAAATCAAACATAATTTCTAGTGTATCATTGGTTGAATTTTAGAACTATGTCAACTGTTCCTCAATGTTGACAGAATGATGGAGGGAAACACAGGTCCTTCCTCAGCTGAACAGGGAGACCTTAACTTTACAGACAACTTACTGGTGATGAGGGAGATAAGATACCTATTGTTCCCCCTTAGATCTAGAAATGATCTCAGAATCACATCTTACTGATATCCCACTTTTGATTTTCCACATTGTTTTCAGAGTAAGATATTAGCTCTACAACTTTGAACAGGTTTTTAAACGAATTTTTATATCATGGTAGGTGGTGCATTTGTAATTAGATCATGTTGTTCCCTTGTATTTCACATTTAGGTCCATTAAAAATCAACACCTAGCCCTGTGATAGGATGACTGGAAAGTTTAAAACTGGTTACAATAACATCATTTGTTAATGATGACCATATACACAGTAAAATTTTCTCTTAAATTAAAAAAAAGAATTCATTGACAGATTTTTAAAAAACGTATTCCCTTTCAAAGGACTCCAAACTTTGTGAAAAGTCTTTGGAATATACCCTGGTAAAGGGAAAAGGTTGAGGGGCACCTGGATGGCTCAGTCAGTTAAGTGTCTAACTTCAGCTCAGGTCATGATCTCATAGTTTGTGGGTTCAAACCTCGCATCGCACTGTGTGCTGACAGCTCAGAGCCTGGGGCTTGCTTTAGATCCTGTGTCTCCCTCTCTCTCTGCCTCTCCTCTGCTCACTCTCTGTCTCTCTCTCTCTCTCAAATTCATAAACAACTTTTTTAATAATTAAAAAGAAGGGTTGAAGTCACATCTAAGTACCAGTGAGGAATTTTTAAACATCAGCTATTTGTTCAAATGAATCATTTTATTTCTTTTTTTAAATTTTTATTTTGTGTATTTTTGAGACGGGGGAGTGCGCATGCACAAGTAGGGCAGGAACAGAGAGAGGGGGACAGAGGATCTGAAGAGGGCTATGCACTGACAGCAGCAAGCCCAATGTGGGGCTTGATCTCACGAACCACGAGATCTTGACCCAAGCTGAAGTTGGACACTCATCCGACTGAGCCACCCGGGCACCCCAACTGAATTATCTTATTTTTAAAGAAGAAATGAAAAATGAAAGTCGCCTGGGTGGAGGTGGAGAATAGCCTTTAAAGAGGCACAGAAATGGGAAGATATACCTCCCAAATCAAGACCATAGGTAAGACATGTCATGACTCACTGACTTGGCAGGCGTAAAAACTCAGGAAGGATCACAGAGGTCAGAGAACAGCTCTTTTCACAAGAGTGGGATCCACTGGAAACTAATATAATGTTATAGGCCAATTTTACTCAATAAAATAAAAAATAATATTTCCAAACTAATTCTGAGTGATTTGAGTGAAATGAGTAATTAAAATAATGCTACAGACCTTGGTTCTATAATTTTAAAAAAATGAACTGATTTTTTATGCTCATAACGTGCCTAATGAGAGTGTTTAGCCACTGTAAGAAGCGAGGTGCACAGGACCCTCAAAGACACAGCTTCCCTTCTGCTGGGGAGATCTTGGCCATGTGGTCATATTTTTCTTCTTTGTTTGTATTGGGGACATTTCTTGTAGTTTTGTTCATTTCCAACATGTATTGACCTCTTGTGTGAGATTTAAGGTACAGAAAAGACACATACCTTGAACTCCAGATAGTTAACAGCAAAGTTGTTAACTAAGTAGGGATTTAGATGGTGAAATCAACCCTAGCTTCTACCATGGAGATCTCACCTCAGATGAGAGATCTTGCTTCCCCAAGCACAGTTGGGCCCTGACAGGCAGGTAGAGACCTCCCTAGGACAGTCTGAGAGTTAATAAAGAGAGTAACAAGCTTGGACAATTACAAGACTCTTACAGGAACTTGCTAGCTCTTCCTCCAACGGGACTCTGAGGTGGGACCCCCAGTGACTGCCAAATATGGCAGAATTTTGAGGACAAGGTCATATTCTTCACCTGGTTAGGCAGGGGCCACAGAAGCTGGCCAACTCAGATGTCTGAAACATCATCCTCAGAATGTTCACCTTGAACTTCCCTTGTGGCTCACTTAGACTTAAGTCTGATTGTGCAGAACTGGAGGACTTGCTAGAGAGAGAGGATGCAAAGTGCTACCTAGCTGAGCAATCAGCTGACCAAGAAGGGGAGAAGACATTGAAAAACAGGGGAAACCAGGGTCTCTCCAGGAAGAACTGAACACCAATCCAACAACAGAACATGTCCCATGAGAGCTCCAAGACCAGCAGTACTGAGCACTGGATACCGATGTGGCAGCCCCTGAGGAACCAGACACTACATGTCACAGGCAGCATGACTGTCACAAAGAAAAAATGGAAAAAAAAATATATGTATCTGGAATTTTCTACATTTCCAGTTGGAGGCAACATCTGTCAGTCGGAAGGCACGTGATAGGAGAATTGTCACAAATATTGAACAATTAAACCTGTTTCTAATGTCTGTCAGAGAAAGCATTATTGAGCTTGACTACAAATCTTCAAGCATTATTGAACTTGAGTACAAATCAGCACTCGAGCTGATAGACCAGGAATTGCTGTTTTGGAAGTAGTTTAAGAACTGGCAAATAGGACCTTTGCATCTATGTTTTTCCACTGGAGGATTAATTACATCTGTGTATGTCTTTCTGAGACACACAGCTTGCTTTTCCTAGTTGAGACGGGTTTAACAACTTGTATTTTGTAACACAATTTGGTGTTATGTTTCGTATAATCTTTTGTTTTTATTTTTCTCCCTTTGACTTAATCTTACTGTCTCGGAGTCTTGGATATTTTTTTACTTGTACTCCAATGTCCTGATTTTAGCTCTTCTGGAAAAACAAGAAGACAAACAAGAAAAAAACAGGACACAGCTTTCTGAAAATAATTATTGCACTAACTCCTATGTCTGATCACGTTCCTTTTTTATTTTCTCCAGACAGGAAGGCTCAAATTCAAATGATACAGAAATCCATATTGACGTTTCTTTCTGCAATTAAGTTCCTGCCTCTTCTCAAAGCCAAACCTATGCTTCTATGCCCTGCTCTGTGAGGTGGGGCTGGGACGCTGGACCTCACTTCTGCTTTGCATACCGGTTTCTTGTTGGACTCTGGAATGGGAACGCCAGAAGGAGATGGCAGGCCTGGGCAGGGAGAGGGGACTTGCCTTTTCCTGTTTCTGTTTTGTGGGCTCCCTGTCGTTCTTTTGTCTGCTTGTTGTGTCTGTGGTCATCCAGCATTGGCATGGCCACCACCACCCCTGCAGAAGCAGCTACATCTAGTTTGTGGTTTCTACAACTTTTAAAGAATCAGCTCCTTGGGGGGCCTGGGTGGCTCAGGCAGTTAAGCCTCTCTGACTCTTGACTTTGGCCCAGGTCATGATCTCATTCTTCGTGAGTTCAAGCCTCATGGCTGCCCGGGCTCTGCGCTGATGGCTCGGAGCCTGCTTGAGATTCTCATTCTCTCTCTCTCTCTCCTTCTCTCGCTGCCCCTCCCCTGCTTGCTCTCTATCTCTTTCTCAAAATAAATAAAAATAAACTTTAGAAAGGGGAACCGTCTCCTTCTTCAAAGTCTTGAAAGTTTTAATAATTACAGCTTCCGGCTTCCCCCCACCCTTCAGCCCTAGATGTGGTAGCTGCTCCCAGCATTTGTACCTCTGTAATACTCTCGATTTTTTTTTTATGTTTTTAGTCACCTTATTAACAACTTTATAGCTACCTATCAACTCTTCATATCAAGTACTCTCTGCTTAAGTAGCTGGTGTGGTTTCTGATTCTTGATAGCCCACCACCGGATATAGACTTGACAATCTTCACTTCCGTATTCTATTTCTTTCTTCTGATTTATGTTTGTCTCAAGCTACTTTTTTGTTTGTTTGGTTCCTCTATTGCTAAGAAGGGTGAGGATATTATCTCTAAAAGTTTTGTGAGTGCCTTCTGTATTTTAAGAGAAACTACAAGAAATAATGCAAATAAAAGAAAGGCTTCCAAATGTGGGGAGTGGAGAGAAACCAAAGGAATAAAATAAATGTGGAAAGTTTAATGGAAAGATGGAAACGATGATTTTTTTAAAAAAGTCAAGTAATAGAATAGTAAAAATAAAATAATATGAGGAAGAAATTGAATGTGTCAATATTTATTGTAGATTATAAATAAATTTGCCTTTTAAACAGGAGAAATTCACAGTATGAGTGAAACTCTACCATTTTCTTTTATTTAGCTATCCATTTATTTGGTAGTTGTTTGCTAAACAAGCATTGAAAACATAATGACTCATAAAATTAATTAGACTCCAGGTTCACCATCAATCCTAAAGGGAGTAATGTATCATTGTGTCATTTTGATACATTTACTTTTTTTATAATCTGTGGTTTATCATCAAGAAATTCATAGACATGATGCTCTTGTATTTTTAAATCTTCTTTTTAAATAACTGCAGATTCATATGCAGTTTTAAAGGCTCTTTTTGATTTTTTTGTCTGCGTGTGTGCATCTTACATAAGTGAACCCAAATATTTTTTGAATTACAGTGGCCTTAATAAAAATGGGTTTTTTTGAAAGTTTCATCACTCAAGTATGACGGGAAGTAGAAATCAATCAATCGTTTTGTTTAATGTAATAGCTCCCCAATAGTCATCAGGCTTTTACTTAATGTCATCAGGCTCTGAGCTAAGCGCTTCCTAGGGTTTGCCTTACTCATCACCAAAACTCCATGAGGTGGATATTGTGATTGGTACCTGCTTTACAGTAAGCCTTTGTAAGCAGTTTTTGTAGGATTAAGCAACATGCTCTAGATCACAGAGATAATAAGAGCAGGACTGGGGTTTGAACCCAAGATAGTTTGTAACGTTAAATTTTGCCTTACCTGGATTCGAATCTTTTCTGGGGATAAGTAATGTACCCCAGGAGTCTAATATGGTGCTTATAATTGAAATGAACAAACCTGGAGCGATTAGTCAAACTCAGAAGGTCACAGTAAGTTAATTCTGTGCTACTATTTGTGTGTGTGTGTGTGTGTGTGTGTGTGTGTGTGTGTAAATCCATTTTCATTGCATAGAAGCCTCTAGATAGTTCACTCTTGTGTTTTCTTCTTTTTCTTATCTTCGTGTTTTTGTGCTCTAATAGCTCAGAAGTATTAGGTACACAAAATTTCCATAAGCTCAGGTAGAGTCAGCTCACTCAGTGCTCAATAAAGGAAGTCTCAACTATTTTCTACTCTTCAGTTGACGTGTTGAATGGTCACAAACAGCACCTGGGCGCTGACCCATCAAGGAGCTCTCCTTTCACAAAGCTTGACCTATTGACTTTCAAAGACTCACTCAAGGTCCATCATGCTTTATGGATACAGAGGTATGATTAGAACAGCCTTAGATCACCTGTTAAATGTTCACAGGTGCTGTAAGGACACCCTGATAAAGATGTACACAAACACAACATAGGTCCTAGAAATTAAAAGTACACAAATAAAAAAAAAAAGAAAGCCTTTCTTGAAAAGAAGAACAAAATGCGTATGAATTATAAATTTCAACTGAACGTAAATCTCAACTTGCTCCTATATTTAACCCTCTGCTGAATATTGTATATGGGCATTTCAAACCTATTTCATTTGCAGTGTGTTAGAATCATCACCAGGTAATTGTCTTCCCTGGAACATCACATTTCTTGATAAACACACAGTGGGTTCCAAAGAGTAGCTATTTTAGAAAGAATTCAGGAGAGAGAAGAATTAATGTATTGATAATAAGTGGTAAAAGTTCAGGAAATGGAAACAACCTGTCAAAGAATTAACACGAGTGTTTTCTGTCTTTGGGGATGAGATGAGTTGGGAGGAGAAGGATTGTCATTGGCCTTTAGTGCATTGTTGCTGAGTAAGTGAAAATAAATGGAAAATGCAGTTCTTCCAATTTCAAACTGTTACAATATGGTTACTTTCATGCCCTACAGAGAATTCCTGAAGGCACAAATCCAGTCACAAATCGGTACACATCAGCATTTTGCATAAAAGGAAAACATCCATATCTGACTCAAGCAACGATGAAATCAATACAGAAACATTTCCAGGGAAGTCCTGCAGGTTTTGTTATGCATTAACAGCTAGTATATCGTGCAAAAAAATCTTCTGACTGTTTAATAAATCAACTTTAGATCCACAATCCCTAAACTTCCATGATTTTCTTTATCATCGCCTAGAGAGCACCCTGCAGACGTTAAGTTGCATTTTTCCCCCAACTGTTTCTATCCTTATTAGACAGTTTATCTCACTGCTGGTTTTTTGATGGGTTTGAATACAGGGGTTAAATTCATATCTTGTAGTCTTTGTACCGCAGCCTCCTCCAAAGCCTGCACAATATCATAAAAAAAGAGCATCTGACCAACTCCAGAGCCAAAATGCTGTCCTCAGCTCTCTGGCTTAACCTGAACTTCTCTATCAATAAAACTATGCCCATTCATGTAATTGCATTTGATTTTATTTACCACTGAATGTCTGAACTACTGACATGAGTCAAATAATTATTTTAGATGCTCCAAAAAGCATACTTGAAAAGGATTTTATGGTTATGTTAAATAAAGATAGGATTTAAATAACTTCAAGAAATGTTGAATATTATTTCAAATTTTATTGGTGCGGAAATCTATCCCCTATGTATCCTTTAAAAAATAAGTTTGATGCTCTTAACAAAATGGAAACGTCTATAAAAATGCATTGGGCACATTATATGAAGATGCTAGTATTGGATAAGAAAGAGAAAAGGTTTTCCTCTTAGTAACTCAGCAGCCATTGTCACATAAGCAGAACAAAGAAACCAATCTATCAGCGTGGTTTGTTTTGCTTAGAATTATCAAATTCTAGGTTAGACCACCTTGCTGTACAATACCAAGATCTATTGTGATGACAATCATATTCTGATTGTATTAAAAATACCCATGTATCAGGGCACCTAAGTGGCTCAGTTGATTAAGTGTCTAACTCTTGATTTTGACTCAGGTCATTCTCTCAGGGTCATGCGATCAAGCCCTGGGCCAGGTTCTATGATGTGTGTGGGACGATTGGAGTAGAGTCAGTGAGAGCTGGAGATGAGAGGATTGGCAGGGTAGGGGTGCTGGTGGCACCATATGGAGATGAGGGAGGGACCAAGGTCGCATCCGTGAAATGGGGAGAAAGTTAGCGCCCGCCACATAGGACCACTCTGAGGATTAAATAATGTTAGAGGCCTCCTTAGAAAGTTCTTATAAAGATTAAATGAATATATGGGAAGCCCCTAACAGAGTCCATTACACACAGAAGTGTTCTAGATCAAAGCTGTGATGATGTTGGTGAGGTAACTGAGGAGTAGACTGTGGAAATGGAAGCCAGGATGTGTCCAGATAGTGAAGGTCTTTGCTTGCTGAGGGAACCTTAGTAAAGGCTTTGTAGCAAAACTGGGTGTTTCAAGATGAATTAGCCTCAGGGTGCCTGGATGGCTCTGTTGTTAGGAGTCTGACTACTGCTCAGGTCATGATAGTGTGGTTCATGACTTTGAGCCCCACATAAGATTCTTTGCTGTCAGCGTGAGCCCACTTCCGATTTTCTGTCCCCCTCTCTCTGCCCCTCCTCCCTCTTAGAAAATAAACATTAAAAAAAAAAAAAGTTGAATAAGCCTCTACCAAGGAGAGCTGTGGGGTGGAGTGCTAGAGGAAGGGCATTTAGGGCAGAGTGATGCATTCTGGTAGGAATCCGGAGTTCAACACAGTTCATCAATGGAGTCTGACAGAAATTTTGATGCAAGCCACATAAGAATTTCTTTTTTTGTAGCCACATTTTTAAAAAAATGAAGATAAAAAAGGTGAAATTATTTTCACTAATATGTTTCATTAATGTGTCCAAAATGCAAAAATATTCACATTTCAATATGTTAATATAAACATATTAAAGAGATATTTTACATTCTTTTGTTCATACTGAATCTTTGATATCTAGCATGTGTTATACATGGGGCATATTTCAACTCACACTAGCCACAGTTCAAGAGCTAAATGTATATGTGGCTAATGGCTACCATATTGGGCAATGCCAGCCTAGACTATCATTTGCTGCCTTTAATTCGAGCCTACAGAACGTACACCTTATCCTAAGTGGGTAGATATGCAGTGAAGACGGTGGAGAGATGGAATGATTAAATTTTCCTTTTAGCAAGGTCACCTACTGCTGCAGCTGTATGGAGGATGAAGTAGGTGAAGTAGGTGAAACAGAGCCCAGGAATTAGAAAGCATGGTGTTTGCCCCGGCAAGGCCTTGGGAGCTGTAATGGAGAGGAGAATGGAGTCAAAAGATTGTAAGGAAGCCCAGTGCACCAGATTGGATGACTAAGTGGAGAGGAAAGGATATGAGAAGAAAAGGGAGGTGTCTGAAGTTCATGTCTGAATTCCTGTACAGTGGCGGTCACTCGGTCAGGGAATAGTGGGAAGACGACTTGTAAATGTACACTTTAACCATAAACAGAGGCAGTATTTTGTGCGAAAGTAAAATCATGCAAAGATCAGGACTCCTCAAAAACATTGTTTGCCATACAGTAGGAAGCCATTTAATCATCCCCTCAAAGTTTTAAATTCGGACTCAAATCTTTTTTACTAGGAAATACTGTTTTTGTTTCCCATTTAAGCCAATGGACACGTGGAGTCTTTAAGTCTTTAGGTAGTTTGTCACACAGCACGATAGTATGAATTCTGCAGCCCGAATGTCTGGATTGTAATGCCAGCTCGGCCACTGACTGTGTAACCTTGGACATTGCTTAAGGTCTACGTGTCTCAGTTTCTTCCCCTGTGACAAGGAGTTAGTGATACTGCTAAGTTCATAGCTTGATAAAATGTTCAGAATGATTCCTAGCTTATAGTAAGCACAATGTAAATGTTGGTTACATAAACATGGTTTAGGGGCGCCTCGGGGACTTGGTCGGTTGAGCATCTGACTCGGGCTCAGGTCATGATCTCACATTCATGAGGCTCTCTGCTGTCAATGCAGAGCCTGCTTTGGATCTTCTGTCCCCTTCTCTCTAAGTCCCTCCCCTGTTCATGCTTTCTCTCAAAAATGAATAAACATTAAAAAAATAAAATAAACATGCTTTCAGCAACCTGATAGAGTGTGACCTCTTTGAAAATAGAGTGGTTTGTATCTTTGTTGTCTAAAACATTTGTAGTTTATTTGCATATGAAGAGACAAAAATTGCTATTTCAAACTAATCCCAAATATTTTCATTAAAGTGATTGGTCAGAGAGTATCTTTTTTTTTTTAATTTTATTTTTATCTTCTGAATATGGGCTATCCTATCGTCACAGCATGGAACTCCTAATGACAGATAATCCTTTCACATTTTTAAAAACATATAGTAAAAAATGATAAAAAAGGTAAAAAAAGAGATTTTCTATTTTAAAAATATCTCTTTAGGGGCATCTGGGTGGCTCAGTTGGTTGAGGATCCGACTTTGGCTCAGGTCATGATCTCACAGGTCATGAGTTTGAGCCCCACATTGGGATCTCTGCTATCATTACAAAGCCTGCTTTGGATCCTCTGTCCTCCTCTCTCTCTGCTCCTCCCTACTTCGTGTTCTTTCAAAAACAAATAAAACATTAAGACATTTTAAAAAATATCTTTTCATGTATTTTCCTTATTTATTCACCTGGAATTGAAATGTTCACTTTTATTCTTAGCTCTTGGGAGAATACACGCATCTATAAGAGAAAGGCTGGCTTAATTTGTATTTTGTCCTGTTTTATTAAATACTCATTACCTTCTATAAGGAATACCTCAAGGCAACTAAGTCAGGAGTTTAAGAAAATCTAGGATACATTTCTGAATATTGTGTTCTTAATTATAATATGTGCTAGACTTTATACTAAACAGTTTATAAATGTGCTGGGGTATCACACTTTGTCGATTAGAATGTGGTCAGTTCTACGTGGGGTGAGTTAGGGAACAAAAGAACACCACACACTTGAAAGAGGAGCTGGATCTCTCAAGATCACATGCACTTCCTATGGAGGTTGGACAGGGAGAGAATAAGTTTTCCAGGTAGACGGAGCCTATAACCATAGCTAAAGATAAGAATCCAGCTGTGAGTTGAGAGGGTTGTAAGTAATTACAAGATAATATTGTCAGTGCTAGTGATAGATGGAGCATCGCATAATTTAGAGGGAAAGAGGTAAAGGACGCTTAGACTACTTGAGAAAACTAGACAAAGCCTCACATGGAAAGAAACATTCCATAACATTGACAGATTTTTCAACTCCACGCTTAAAGCAAAAATAACGCTACCTGAAGAATTCAATGTGTTGAATAGTCATATCACTTTCTTCCCAATGGGGCACTAGGGATAACCCCCCATGAAGCCTTTCTCTTTGTTTTCCTATGAATTTCCTGATGTTGGAACTCTCTAGGTGAAGGAGTACCCCATGTTTATTTTATTTAGGAAATCATGGGCTTTTGAGTGTCACAAATTGAGATCGTTTTTTTCTTTCCTGTCCTTACCAGAGTCTGAGAGAGGGTGAGCAGGGAGAAAGCCAAGGGCAAGCTGGTTCAGGTTATGGACTCAAACTACCAAATGGAGACAGATGACATGGCACATGGAAGAATCACATTTCTATTACTTGTGAGGATGAAAGGATGGAAAGAGAGAGCTAAAGGAAGACCTCCTGATTCCATTTTGGTTTATTTTGGAGACCTCAGTCTTGTTGGTTTCAGGCACTGTCTTGAATCAGATGCATTCTCTCTTCACTTCTTCTCATGTTCTCATTGCAGCTTCACAAGAGTTCAGGAGAACCCTTCAGTGAGCTCATTTTCTAAAGAGTGCCTCCCTGTTGGGCATGTAATTTTAATCCAGTCATAAAACCACCATCGATGATGCCGGCTCCATCTAGACCTGGTAACCGACACAGGGTGTGGGGACAGGGTGGTAGGCATAACCTTTGGTTGGTTCCCCTAACCTGGCACTGGCAGTTAGTTCCAAATATGTAAACCCATATAGAAACTTAATTGTTTCTCAAATGAATTTACATCCAGATGCATTTTAGTATAAATAGATCAATGATTTTTGAACATAGTTGTGGTAGAGAACTCCGCCACAAAATGATATTATTCTTCATTCATCTTTAAATAAATGCAGCAGAAGTAGCAGCAAGCCCAATGGACCAGAAACCAAGAAGCCTGGGCTCTCTGTGTGATCTTGAGTGAGTCACTTGACCTCATCTATGAAATGAGAGGCTAAGTTTGCTGTTTCCTAACCTGCCTTCAGTTAAGCCATTATGTGAATAAAACATCTAGATATCGGGTAACTTGGGTGAGTGCCAATTTTTCATGCTTCATATCTAGTAGGATTATTATAAATACAGGATTTCTCAATTTGAGAAAAGGAATCAGTAATATCATTTTAGATCTGCTAATTTAGTAACCTAATTTGTAAATCTAACCAATTATTAATGATGACTTCAGGCGGTTTGTAGGATTATGGTAATAAGTTAAATGAAATTTTGCTAACCTAGGATCTTAAACTTTTATATACACATTTTTGGCATATCTTATCTACTTTATGATCTATCATTGACAACTTAATCCAATTACAACAAGAAATAGTTGGCTGCTTAAAATATGCACACAAGAACCTAAATCAGGGTCTTGGCACTAAAAATTAGGTATGTGAGGAATCAAGTACTAATATGAAGTTCTAAATATAGAAATTTGTTCACTAATAAGGTCTAGAGCTTGAAAATTAGGCCAGCATTGTGCTTTACGAGCTAAATAACCACAGTTAAAACTAAAATTGGGAACTTTGTACAAACATTTAGATGCTGCTGCTTTGAAGTTCAGACAAGTAATATGAATAGCAGCAGACAAATGTCACATTGATTTTTATTTGGGTTAATTACCAACATTTTAATGCGTTTTTCTTTTTACACATACAGTACTTTGAGTAATAGCCTCTGAGTGGTTATAGAATTCTCTTGCTTAGTTTGTGAGTACAGAGAAGTTTTGTTTTTAAAATTAACTCCATGTTTTGTTATTTTTATAAAGAAAAACAATTTCTGCAAGAGTTTAGGTCAATAAGTGGTAATATTACTTAGTAAAATTCTATCTGGAGAGATCATAAAAATTATATAGAGAAGAAATTATTTGCCTTTAGAAAAGAAGAGGTATTTATAATGTTATTGTAAGGTGCAAATTCTCATGACTGAAAAATATAAGAATCAAATTATTTACCTCAGAAATCTTCAACCAATAGAGTAAATTATGCATGGAATATAAATATTTGGAATCAGAAATATCTGTATTTAAATCAGAGCTCTGCTATTTTCCAGTTATTTATTTTTAAGTACGTTTAATTTTTCTGAGCATGTTTTTCATCTGTAAGATGGCTTAATGTTTATATAATTGTTGAGAATTGAGTAAAGGAATGTATGTAAGGACCTAACAAAATGCTGGCATAACGACATGCTCATCAGAGAGAGTGTATCTTCTGATTAGGACTCTACTATTTGCCCATAATAGACCCCCATTAGTAACTTCTTACAACAATACCAGGAGCCCTGATATTGAAAAACACATTCGTAATTAGATTTGATCTACACCATCTATGTTCCTCCACTGAGTCCGTTACTTAAATGCTTAACCCCTGGGCCTCACTTTACTATACAAACTTCTGCCCTTGCATTGTTTCACTGAGCTTAACAGGACCCTCCTGAGAGAAAACTGGGCATTTCTGTCTAGTTAATGGGAATCATAGTTTGCAAACAAGTTAGTGATGGTGTTGTTTAGGGGAATGTTAGCTGCCAAATACCATTTAAGATATACTTTTCATTTGCTCTGAAAAGCCACGTTGCTTTGAAAGTCTTTCCAGATTTCTTTAAATGAAATCCAGAATATGTTAAATTAGAACCATTCCTTAAAGATACTGATTACACCCCGATCTCATAGCAAAGTACGCAAATTAAGCCAACTTTGAGATTTGTAAAGAAAGGCACACAGTTATTTCAAACAATTGTCTAATAATGAAAGGAACTACTTAAATGTACCTTTGCTTATCGGCTAGATAGATGGGTTTAAGTATTTACTTTATTTCAGAATTGCATGTGCATGATGTAGGGCCAGAAAGCTAACAGCTACCTTGTACGGCTAACAGTCCTACTCAGAGCAATGGGGCTTTCCACTTCGGAATTTGCTCTCCATTGAGTAAGACAAGCTAGAGCATGGTGACCCTGGAGCATAAATGGGGCAAAGTCCATTTATTTACTCAGGATTCTGCCTGGGGGCCGGACTACTGAATGAGTGATATGGTTCTTGAGACGCAGTAGAAGGTAAAGGCTAATCCATTTTATCAATATGTTCATGATTCTGTTTGTGCCTATGTGCTTTGTTATTTTAGGTGTTAGTTATTATGATCGGAAACATGTGCCTATTTCGATCGTTGTGTTCTTTTTGCAAGGGCAGATTTGAATACCATATGCTTCCAGTAAACGAGAGAAAGTTTCCTCTTATGTGGGATTCATTCTTTCCTATCTGTGAAGTGAGATGGCCCGCGTTTCAGGGTCACAGGTGTTTGATGCCCTTTTTCCCCCCCTCCTATCCCAGTAGATATTTGAAAAGCTTTACAATTTCATTACAGGATGAAAACTTGCCTTTGATAAAGCATCTCCTTTAATTTGCTCTGGGTCGGGTCGTGTGGAATTCTGAATCTGGCACTAGTTCTAAGTCAGTCGTTTACATAAAATGGGGGAAAGGGTTGTTTTTAACGCTGCCCCTCTAGAAGCATGTTGGCATAGATGTCACACCGCTCCAAATGTAACTTTGCATCAATTAAGCTAAAAATTAAAGATGCATTTTCAGAAGAGCACTGAAATTTGGTTTTGAAGAGACCCATTAAAAATCTTGATGATTTAAAGATGTTTTTTTCATAGTTTCACCAGGAGAAATAGTAGTTAATATGACTCTCATTTCATAGATAATAAGGAAAAGAAGTCTCCTTTTTTTAAGTAAAGTGAGTTAGTGAAGGCCACAAGAGTGAGCCCCAGTTCTTGTGAGGGTTATAATTCCTAAGGGTGCAACTTTCAATTCTGATTAAGGACAACGGCCTAAAAATAAATTAGAGCAATCCCTAAAAAGTTACATGTGAATAAATATTTTAAATCTTTAATGTACAAGCTCTTCTTATATTGAAAACACAATGCAGAGTACATTTGAGGAAGAAGATTAAACCATTTTCTAAAATTTATTTTACTCCTTTTGTGGCTTTAAAGGATTCCCTTAATACGATTTAATTTTGATTTTGGTAATTAAGCTGTCTATATAACAAAAGGGCAGTGGTCATCCACAGAAGAGACAGTAAGTGTTACAAGCGATATTACCTTTGGAAGTTTTTGAGTCTAAAATTGCCATTATAAAAGACTACAGTCTAAAAGGGAGGGTATGTAAGTGTGTTGCTCTAGTAGTTAAGTACATAAACGACTTTCTTACTTACAATATCAGCTTCCGCACTGTTTTACAGATATCATGCAAATACATACTTACCAGAGAGACTTTTAAAAATATACATCTGGGTATTTTGCTTCAGTTAGTTAAAAATACACATTAAATACATTATCTTTACTCATAAAATTATATTAGCTAAGTTAGAGTTAGCCTGCTCTGTATCATTTAAATAAGAATGGATTTACTACTCGCATAGCTTTAAAAATCCAGGTCAGAAGAGAAACAAAATAAAATCATGCCCTCCCCTAAATTAAAGGAACAGAAACCCATATGCTTTCAAGCTGAAAGACTTTCCCCATTAAGATCAAGCCGAGTTTGTAGAAGAAATGCTCCATTATACGTTTAAGGTGTTGTTTTAGAAAGAAAATAATGTTATCCAATCAATATCCACAAGATGCAACATGGTATTCTTCTTTAAAACCTTCTGAAAATATCTCCAGCAATCTCAAAATCAGTTACTGATGCTTGTCCGGTCAGGGTCAGTCACTGTTGCTTGTCCAGTCGATCACGAGTTAGCGTCCTGTTTGCAATGTGGCTGGACAACATTCTTATTTTCCCTCATAAGGTGAGATAAAATATCCAGTTAATTCTTAGGACCTTTTTCTTTCAACTGCTAGGGGTAGGTACAGAATTGGAAGAGGTAAGGGCATGCATGCATTTACGTCTATTTGTTAATTTAACCATTTTTATTAGGATGTTATAATCTGCTGTAGCTATGCGTGTGTGAGACTGTATGGCTTTTACACAGATCTATTTCATCCTGAACAAAAACTCCCAACTGTCTAAAATGCATTGAAAACTGTCCCAGCCTCCTCTTTCCATCCCCTCTTTTCATATGCCCATAAACGACCCAGTTTATGAGCATGCAGACCGAAAGGCTCCTTTCTGGTTTTTATTCTTCGTTAGCAAAGGGAGATCACACACGCATTAGCATAGACAAACGGCTGTAATCAGTAAAGTTTGAAGCTGACACACTTATAGAGTCCTGCTTGCCAAAAATAGGATTTCATTTGTACTGTCATTTTTTTCCCCTGAACCAGTTTTGCCAATGCTATAGGAAATGCCAACTTTGGGCCTGCAGGATTGGGGACCACAATGTTTCAGTAGGTGGCGCTTCAACACAGCCCACCTGCTCTAGGGCTTACACGTGTACTCAACTTCCTAATACCTCAGGTGCATTGAAGAGGCTTGGCCCAGTTCGCTAACAGTGTAGCTAGATCCGCTAATAACTCCCCCCACAAGCAGCTGAAGCATCTAGACAGCAGGACTGTTCGTATAATCCTCGGTCATTATTTTAACACACATTCACACATACCTATGCTGGCTCTACTTCTAAAATTAAACACCAGAGAAAATTGATCTTAAAATTTCAATGGTAGTTCATTGATTTCAGCTTCACACTGATTGATTGATTGAGTTATTGGTTTACATCATATTTATGTATATGTGTGTTATTATTTTTTCTGAAAGCACAATTTTGTAATATTTATGCAGCATTTATTCTTAGTAAAAGGAAAAACAGACCTTTCCTTTTTCAAGTAATTTTACTACTTAAATAAGTGAAACAATATATGAAAATGCCAATGTCTCTGTTTTCCAATTCAGTACAGGGAGCCATGTGCAGCAGCGTTCCCTAACATGTCTATAAATTGACATAAACCAGGATGATTAAGTGGACGATAAGCCACGTGTCATTGACAAACAGGAATAGAGATGCCCGCAGTGAAATGTACTAAAAGCAGCCTCAGTGCATCAAAGACACTCCCCATGGTCCATTGACCTGAAGACGTCCGCAAGCTTCATTCCAAGAGAAGACGAGGAAAGAGAACAGAACACTTTAGCAATAACTAGCCACTTGTCTCTTTAAAAAAATGAGAAACTGACAACTATTCAATGTTCCCCCCTGATTTGTTGCCCAACGTTCAGAGTCCAGAATATCATAATTTCAGGTATTTTCGGTTGTTATATAATTTGCTAATGTTTTCTTGAAATCTTCTAAATATGTATTAAAATAGATCTTCCATTTGAAACTATGGTGATATTAGGAAAAATCCCCTGGTTCTTTTCTGTTAACTCTTTGCCTCTCAAGCTGCTGCTTTCATATACATTGAATTAAAACATGCATTTTAGGATTTTGGATGGAATAGCAAGTGAATATAAAATAATCTGCACAATCATTATTTAATATACCATATTGATATGAAAACGAAATTGATAAAATAATAAGTTTTAATTGATGTTAGATAAACTAATTAAATGAATGAAACAAAAGAGTAAAAACAGTTTTTGTATCTCCTAGATCATCATTTATTCTGTAATTCATAGAAGCATAAACAAATTAACAGAAGGATACATTTTGGGTTCAATTATATCTCTAAAAAACTCTCAGAGAATGAAACATAATGACATAATAAAAAACAGTAATATCATGAGTTTAAAATAATCACTGATTTGAATATTGAACATGATTTTTACCTCTTTGAACACGCCAATGGCACAAAACAAGAGTGTCAGCCGTCTCTCTTTTGTATATTTCTTGAGAGAGTTATTACTGATTTAAAAGAAATCAACTCAAATTCATTCTGAAAACCCCCTCCTTCCTCAAAGCCACAGTATGTGTCACTGCTGTAAGTTTCAGATTCTCTTCTAAGAGAGTGTGTGTCTATTCTGTTTCAATTCTTAGTCTCTATTTCTGTATATTTTTAACAGAACATCCTGAAGAAAAAGAAGAGGCCCGCTAAAATTTCACGTCTTTGTTATTAGAATATATTGACATCCCTTGCTTCGTTGAGTTTTTGTTACAGTCCTGAGGTTAAAAAAAAAAAAAAAAAAAAAAAAGATTGCCAGCGTCAGCTCAGCCCTTTTCTCTGGTTCCAAGTAAAGATTCCTGGCATTTCCTCTTTGCTTTCAGCTTTGTAGATAATTTTTTCACTCTATCTTTCTTCTTCACTAGAAGTAAGATTCAAAACAAACTTGAAGGTTTAGTTTAGTGTTTATTTTTCTTTCTTTCTTTCTTTTTTCTTTTACCTTTTCCAAAGGTTTCATGTCACAAAATGCCAGCATAAAGGATGGCCTTGTGCTGGGCCCCCTTTGCCACTCCGTCTCCTCCACCGGGGCCCTGGCATCTGTCGGAGAGGAACGCTCCAATCTGGGCTCCCTGCTGAGCCGAGACTGGCCGCCTCCCCCAGCACAGGGCCACACCGCGCCGGAGCCAAAACACGGGACCATCTGATGCGAGTCTGGCCTAATGAAAGTCCAGCATGGGGCTAAATGAGTTTCCACCGCTGCTGGGTGAGGGGCTAATGATAAAACAGCTCCCTGGGCTCACTGCTGCTGTTGGTATCTTTGTCAGGGCATATGGCAGTTGGCTGAGTGCCTCACTTGTGCGATTTCCTATCGGATTTATCCTGAGGACGCGTGCTGTATTCTCGCTTTCTCTCTTTCCTCTCTGGCTCTCTTTGGCCTCTTTGCTGGCTCTTCTGTATTCTGATGGTCTCGGTGTGATGGCTGGGTCATATATGGTTTCTTCCTGAAGTATATGTGAAACTTTCTTTCTTTTTAAGAAGAAAATGTGGATAGGAAAGCAGAAAAATGGAAGAGAGAATGATACTGACTGTTACACCCAGTGGGTGTTCTGCTTCCTTTGGAGCATCGTAGCTAAAGGCATAAATTTCACAGAAACAGAGGAACAGTCCGCTTGAAACTTGTTGAATACAGTGATGCTAATTAAAAACTTCTTTACGGCCTGTCCTTCCCCCATCCACACCCAGTCCACCTCACCACTGATAACAACCTCCTGGCAAGCACTTAGGATTTTATGAGATGGGTAAATACGTTGTTTCAGAATTTTTGTTCATGAAACAATTTTAAGTCAAGTTAATATTAGGTTACAATAAACTACTAGACAAAATAACAGTTACTTCTGTTTATTCATTATCCTTATTCTTATCACATGTGAAGAAGAGGACAAATTTGGAAGATTCTCATTTATAGCTGCACCGAATAGATATGTTTTGGTTTTCTGGATATACTGTTTGTTGTTTGAGATGTGCAGATTCGTATCACAATTTAAATTGCTATGGGAAGATGCTTATAATAACAATAAGGCAACCTTCCCAATCCTAAAACCATTTCAAAAATGTGTATTTTACTCTTTTAACATTTATAAGCTCATTAAACCTAAATAAAGATTTTGATGGCAATCCTTACATTTTAACCTTGCCTGCATATAACCATATCTGAATTTGATTTTTCTGATCTGTGATTTGTTCTTACATCCTTTCTTACTGCTGCTACTAAATTACATGGAGGCTTAATGTAATGGTATAATTTATCTTTTACATAAGAAAGAAGCACATCTAAAAGCAACAAGATTAGGCACAAGATTCTAAAGTTTAGATATTCTCATATTTAAGGTCTCAATGTTTGGTTCTCTTTACTAAGGTGTCTCTCTCTCTCTCTCTCTCTCTCTCTCTCTCTCTCTCTGATCACTGTCATTCAACTTACATTTCTGGCAGAACTAGGACTTAAATACAGCTTATGTGAGATTTGCATGGCTTCAAGGAACAGCCCATTTCAATCTCAATATAAATGATCTTTTCATAAACTTGTTCTGAGAAATTCTAAATGAAATCTTTTAAAAATCACATGCTTCTCAGTGAAGGAACCCATGTGCCTTAGAAGGTTCCGCATGGGCTCCAGGTGACCCCCCGGGCGGCCACGCGGTCAGTGATATAATCTAAATGAGATTGTTTTCTTGTAAATTGCATGGTGCAGAAATACCATCACGTTCCACATGCCGTATGCCCCATTTTAATTTATTCCCATGACAAAAACTCCATTAATATAATTTTGGAACAAAGTGAAAATGATAGGAATTTTCTGTGTCACTGAAAAACTAAGCCGCTTTCTTCTTAAGGAAATATCGCTTTAAAAGCCCAAGAATATACCGTTTCTAACTTACAAAATTTCTTCTTGCTACAAACATTATTCAAGTTATTTTCAAGTCGACAGGATAACTTATAACACTTCTCTGTATTTTTATAAATTGCTTTGTAGACTGTCCAGAATTTTATAAGCCCCACGTTGTTTTTTGTTTTCCTTTACTAAATTTATTAGATGTTTTTATATACTTATATTTTTTGAGGGTTGCCATGAGCCAAAGCTGCATCTCTCATTTCACAGCTATAATTATACATTACTATAGGATTCCTTACTTCCAGATAAATGTGAGATAATATGCAATAGTGAAAAGAAGACTGGACTAAAAGCCAAGAAACCTGAATCATCATGACAATTCTTTCACCTCATAGGAACATGACCCTTTCTATTTAAAATTATAACAGCCCTTAATTTACCCAATTATGCGTCAGACACTTTATTCCTCCATGATCTCATTTAACCATCACAGCCACGCTTTGAGGTAGTCCTCGTCATCCTCGTTTTAAACAGGCACTGAGGTTGGGAGAATTACAGACACACGTCCACAGTGTCACACAGCAAGGCGGACAGTAGAACTTCAAACTTTCACACTTCAAACCCCATAGTCTTCAAAAGTGATCTCCTGGCACCTTCCGACATGTTTATTCTCTGCGAATCACAATTTCGGGCTAGCCAAGTTTGGGGTTCGGTCTAAAAGTTTCTGCTTTTTATCTCAGCTTTGAAATTCTGAGCCCACTGTGGTTTGCAACTATTTCTTCCTCAGCATCATGAAGTGAGTGGGGCTGCCCTTGTGGGGAAGGATAATCCCAGGCCCAGGATGGACCCAGGCTGCGCTACAGAGGAAGTATCGGGGTGAGGTCAGCTGTCAACCACCAAGAGATGGCCATCTTTGTGAGTGTAATCATTAGGATTGAAAACATTGAGAATATTTGAGATCTTTTTAGCTATTGATGCCTTTCAAGTTATCTGCGATTTAATGAATCAGCCTGTCCGGGAAAAAAGGAAAGAAGGAAAGATCCTAGCTTTTCTAGTTTATATCAGCTCCTCCTGATTTGACCATTTACTTCCAAAATATTAACTTAATAAATGAGAAATGCTTCTGTTTTATAATTACAGATCAATTCAGTAGATTTCAAAGGAAACATGGATTTTCTTTTATTAAAAACCTAATTTTATATCCTCTAACTAAACACTTAGTTTCTCAAAACACCTTTGTAGCAAAACTGCTGGACAAAAATTTACAAAGACCTATTTGTGGTTGATCTTTTTTTCCTCTAAGATACTTCTTGATAGTTTCTAATGAGTGGATACGTGATGTGTCTTTAGTGTGTTTTTGCTATCAATATGGAGAACTAAAATGTGGATCTACATTATCTTAAGTTGGTAGAAAAAATAATCCAATAAGTTCACACTTGGTTGTGTATCTAATTCATTATATATGCATATACAAATGTACATATGCATTATACACATACACATAGAATGTATGTGTGTGTGTGTGTGTGTGTGTGTGTGTGTGTGTGTGTTGAAACATGGATGGCCAGGTCTTACATGATATAAATTCATTTGGCAGCAAAATTACTTGATGCAAAAATATTTTTGGTCTTAATGTGTTCAGCTTGGGGTGATTGTTCAGACTTATCCTTTAGGTACATAAATGTGCTTAATAACAGGATATTGTCCCAGAGCTCTTTGAAGGAGTTTTGTAAGACACTCTGTAGTATCTGCTCTGTATTACACTTGTAAAATGTGAAAACTACGTCAGAAATCCAAAATAGCTCCAGCACCAAAGACTTCAGATAAGGGTCTGTGGATCTAGATTTATAAAGCCTTGAAAACATACACATTAACACACAACATGATGCAAGCACCTAATAAAATAAATATATAAATAGCTTGACAAAGTCTTTTATATGCATGCCATGAATCTAATATACATTATGATTGATAATTGTAAGCAATAATAGCATAATATATAACAATATATGACTTAAGAGTTGGGATTAATTTCACTTAGAGCTTTCAGTATCAGAATAGATAACTTTACCTTAAAGAAATCCTATATTCTATGATATTTATTGCATGAGAAATAAATAAGTCATATATATACATATATGTTTATATATACATACATATATAGAAATATATATACACATATATTTTACAGATATGTATGTATATATTTTTCATTTCCCAACTGGTTCAAGTTTTGCTCCATCCAATGGTGATGTTTCTCCCTAGTCATAGCTTCTGGAGACCCCTAATCTGCATGAAAAATTCTGCATTATGTAGTTTGAAGGTCATGGGCATTTCTCAACACAAAGAAATTACTGATGGGACAGAGAATATACAAATGTATATTATCTCATTCTATATGAGGGAGGGAAATATGAAAAAATATGATTTTATGCCATGTAGTTGCTGCAGGAAAAAACCGTGTCTTACTCATAGAAAATGTGTACATTTTTCCTATCAACATATTTTTAGTTGTTAGCCATATAAAACTACATTTATATTGCAGGCGAAAATTTGGATCAATTAATTTTGGATCATTGGAACTGTTATCAATAAATCATATTGACATGATTTTAGAGGAGCTACATGATCTGCCACTCAGAGGATACACAACTTCTATTTGTCCACTGTACCCAGGCAAGTGAGAACAAGTGAAAAAGATGAATGGCAAGTTCTAGAACTATAGACTTTAAACAAAAAAGTTTTGGAACACACCTTGATTATTCAGAATTGTATCCAACGATTATACCATATAACACTATATTTTGGACACAGGTGTATAAGATAATGCCTACAAATTGCATTTTCCTATTATTATTCTTGACATACAAGTTTGCTTCTGCCTAGACAAGTTGAGACAATCTCATTATTTGACAGATCACAACATACTAATGGCTGGTTATACTTTTTCTTTCTATTGAGAATCTTTAAGAAAGTTCCAACAATTTTTTTCTATATAAGATAAATGCATTTCTCTTATTCACTGCAGGATATACAGAAGGTGTTTTGAGGGCGTCCTTTGAAATTCTTTCCCACATATCATGATTTCTTATTTTAAAAGTTCCATATACTACTTTATGTATGGGGCACCATGTTTTGCTTTTACCCAAAAATATAAAGACTATTTACAAACATTAACTATTGCTATAGGCCCGATAACAGTCTTCACATCTCTCTGGGGCATGGAAATATTACATTTGCTCTTCCTGGGTGGAGTAATTTGGTCATTTGCAGGTATTAATTGGTGATAGTTCAGGGTATAAAAACTCAAGACCTCATTACTTCCCATTCGGAAAGCCCTCTACTTTGTAGTTGAAAGAGTAGACTTGTTCGCATTAGTCTTTTATAGTCATGTGTGGAATATAAATGTGTTTTAGTAGTGCTATAATCACAGCTCGTGTGAACAGGAATGAAATCCCTTTCTAAACCCAGTTAACAGGGCCCCACATTCCACCTCCACTGATCAGGCTTGCAACTCCAACATAGTTCCCAGAGGGGTAGTGAATGAACTCTGCTTGGCATGAATGAGACCTCTCCTTGGCAAGATGCGGGTGTAACTACAAAACCTGTGACATTAATACGGGGCAATTAGCATTTATACAGTGTTTTACAGTCATCAGTTTATACATAAAACATCCTTACAAGCTAGACATTACAGCTCCATTTCACAGCTGTGAAAACTAAGAAAGCCATTATTCTTTACCCGAAGAGGTGGCATAATCTTGATTCCTTGTCTTCTTGATGGTGATATTTATTTTAAAGTTGAGATAAAGTGCTAAGTTGAGGGAATGGCTTCTAGAATTTCATAATAAAGAAATTAGACAAAAATATGGAACAATGTCAAAATATGGAACAATGTAAGTTTTAAGAATTTAAATTCTTCCCCATCTCTACAGAACTGCATTGTTTAATGTACTCTTTCTAGTGGAGAGACCACAGAGAATTAGCTGTGTTGGTCCCATTTTCCTTCTGTTTTTATTATTGTTGCCGCTTATTCTTCTACATTTTCCAACACATTGAATGATTTCTTCTTTGTTTTTCATAAGCAAAAAGACATACTAATTTAACATAAACATTTAAAAAGATTTGGGTGGCAAACGTCAAACCTGAAGCCATTTCCCTATTCAAAACTGAAGCAGTTTTAAAATGCTGATTTTATTTTTCTCGATTACATGCTTAAAGATGACTAGGACTGACTGAACTAGTGCATAAGAGAATCTACATTAGATTGTGAGGCAAACCCACTTCAAAATAACGATGGTTTGGAGGGCAGAGGTATGGAAATAACCTATATTTTAAAAAGTATTAGACCCAGGAATACAACACACTCTCTTATGCTTTTTTATCTAAGCTGTTTGATAATTTTGTCCAAATATTAAAGCGGCAAAATGATCAGGGTCCTCAGTGACTCCAGGCCATGGACAGCTCCTGATTCAAAACATGAGACTTTAGGTAGTTGACTAAGGTGAGAAAGTTCTTTCTTGTTACATTAATTAAAATGAATTTGAAATTATTATACACCACACAGAATGTGAAAAACTATTTAGAATAAGCAGCCCCCAATCAGGAAATATCAAAGGCTGTTTTTAGGAATTTGAGAGCTATCTCTTATCAGAAGTTGAGTTTTGATAGGTTGAATGTAGCAGACTCCTTTCAGTTACTTTTACATTGTTTTACTCCTACTTTAAAAAAATATATCTGTAAGGTGCATTTCTACAGACCAGATTTTGTTTTAATCCAATAGAATGTTGATTCTACTTTACATTCATCCACATTTTAACTGTGAGGGATTGCTAAATTTGTATGATCCATGGTTTCTCTTTATCATTTCAATAAAAAAATAAATCCTCCAAGAGAGTAGCCTTAAAAGAAATTGGATATGAAAGAGTTTATAATATGGAGATCTTACTATGTATGTAAAGAAGTTTTTCTAGGTTGAGATATATTTATCCTGTACAGAATATTAGTCTTATAATGTTTTTTTTAAATTTCAAGTTGATTATATTAATATTTGTAACATTTCTAGTCCAGTGCACTTAAAGAAAATGTTTAGAATTAGTATGTTTAGTATATGAACTTGGCATATAATCATACAGCACCTTGCGTAGAACCACTTGCATTTTCCACATAGATCTTGCTTGTCTCTGGCTTCATTTTTAGTTCAGTTTTCATCTCCTCTTTGCTTGAAAAGTCATTCCAACAAATAATAGAAAAGAGCAACTATTAGGTGTAATTTCTTATGTGCCAGACACTATAGCAAGTTTCTTGTATATATGATTGCATTGATTCTCACAACTCAAAGAAGTAGGAATTATTATGTCCATGTTAGGGAGATGAGGTACAGAGATGACTTTCTGGCTTATGGTCTTGTTTAGAAGTGGCAGATCCAGTTTGATACCAAGTTAGACTGATACTAGAGTCCATGCTTTAACCACTGCATTATTCTTATGTCAATCCATCTTCATTCAATGTAATTTGGAAGAGAACAGAGAAAGGGTTAGGTTGAGGAAATAAGTTATTAAACCTACTAGATTCCTAAGTCATTTTCTAAAAAATAGAAATAATCTCAACGGTTTGTGAATCCTCATAAATCATTGAGGAGTGTTCCTGGAATCTATTATGTCAATAATACTCAAATTTGAAAATCCACTTATTTATTCAACAAATATATGCTGAACACCTAACCAGTGATCTGATATAGGTGGAGGTCAGATATACATGACCAAGACCAATGAGAAAACTCGGCTTCCATGAGTCTTGCATTCTGGAATGGAACTAATAATTAAAAAGCAATCCAAGCATCAGTAAGATAATTTTGAACTGTGAGAAGTTCAAGAAAAAAAAATAGAATGAGGTGATAGAGAATCGTCTATACAGAGGCTGTATATTATATTTATATATATAAATATATATATATATATTTATATTTTACATTTCCGCACATTCAGCATACGTATTTACTTCAATAGTAAAATAATGTTTTGAATTACTCTTAAAATTACTGAGATTCCTCTACAAATATTGGAATACAATGGATGGCCCAGGAAGCTTATCCTGTGACTTCCAGTATTCCTCCTCATTCTGTCAGCATTTGAAAAAGGATTAGTGAATATCCAGTTATTGGTAGGGGTATAATATACCCTCTACTCTTCTGTGAAGATTTTTCTAGAGAGTTTTAACAGAATGAGAATGGGTTGAACCATTTCCTTTTAAGTTGTTCACAACTAAACCTTTATCAATCCTTAAATAAGCACAATATTCTGTACTCCAAAGCAGTAGGGACAGGAATACCTGTAAGATTCTCTCTCTCTCCTTTGAAAACTATGTATGTGTACACGTTTATGCATTGGTCTTTAAAATTTGGCAGAAAATAAACAATGTTTTAAAAATAGATCACAGAAGTCCATATCAGATATGTCAGACAGTGTTGAGACCTTTTCTCAACAGCGTTTTGGCATAAACTCATATAAGGGACTTTTCATTCCTTAATGGTTCATGTGATAATGACTTTACCATAAGTGTAAGGTTTGACTATATGCTGTTTAAATTTTTAAATATTAAAAATAAAATCATTATGGGGCTGGAAGCTTTTCTCATTATTTCAATTCCTTATCTTGGACATAAGAGTTAATTTCCAGTGTTGTAGTACATTTTTCATGTATTAAACTTGGGACTGTTGATTGTCTCTTTTCCTCCAAGGAAAGCTTCATGGGCATTTGCCTCTCTCCCAGATCATCATCATTGATTCCATTTAGCCTCTGACTGTGATTACTTGCAGCTGGGGTCCATTTGCAACAACATTTTTATACGGTGTACAAGATTAGAGCAAACAAACTACTTTGACTACAGTATTCTCCAATTACATTAATTTCATCCACTGATGTCTTTATTTCCTTCCTTTCCAATTTAGCTGTGTAATGTGAAAATTGGCCCTATTTTTGTGCCTATTATGATGCTCTTAATCCTCTCTTTCTTCCCACATGATGTTAGTTGCATAAGAGAACTTCACAAACAAACTCTTATAATGGGAATGAGTAGATTTTTCTTCTTGTGAAAGAATACCAAAATGAAGAATACAGTTAGCTTTCCAAGCTGTGAGTTTGAGGACATATTTTCTTAACATCTATTAAGAAAATGTATAGCAGCAATATAATCTACATCACCTTAACTTATAAGCTTTCCATATCTCAGAATATAATCACAGTGGTTTGATCTGACAAAATGGATAAAGCTGTCCAAGGAATCATGGGATTGAGTATAGCAAACTCTGTTTGAAAAATTAAAAGAGAAAATACAAAGATCCAAAGATAGAAAAGACACAAAGAGAAAGAATAGATAAAGGTAATATTGAAAGAGGAAAATAGGAGATAAAACGATCATGTTGCATATTGTCAAGTTGTAGAGAATGAGGGTGGTGTCATCTAGCCCCTGTACAATGATACATGAGCAGGATGGGAAAACCTCCTGAGAAAAAACACTCCCTTGGATGAAGATATACAAGAAAATACCACATCAGACAAATAATGGCCGAAATATAATTACAATGAGACTCATATGGTAAGATTCAAGAAAAAAATTAAATACATGTGCTAAGATATTTAATGTATGTTGGCAATAGTTAATATGGCTGTATGGTATATAAGAAAATTGTTGGAGCGCCTGGGTGGCTCAGTCGGTTAAGCAACCGACTTCAGCTCAAGGCATGATCTCACTGTCTGTGGGTTTGAGCCCTGCATCACACTCTGTGCTGACAGCTCAGAGCCTGGAGCCTACTTCAGATTCTGTGTCTCCCTCTCTCTCTTCTCTCCTGCTTGTGTTCTCTCTATCAAAAATAAACAAACATTACAAAATTTAAAAAAAAAAAGAAAGTTGTCAAAATTGTAGACCCTGAGATCTCATCACAAGGCAAAAACATTTTTTACTTTATTTTGTATCTACAGGAGGTGATGGATATCAACTAAACAGATTGTGTTAACTGTTTCACAATACAGATCTTCCTTGTCTCACCGTAGGTTTGCATCCTAATCAACCCACTGTAAGTTGAAGACAATGATGTCAAAAATGCACTTAATACATTGAATCTACTGACATCATAGCTTAGTTTAACCCACCTTAAACCTGCTAAGAATACTTATATTAGCCTATAATTGGTCAGTATCATCCCGCAAAGAACACATGTTATATAATAAAGTGTTGATTGTCTCATGTAATGGATTATTGGGCTGAAAGTGAAAAACAGAGGGGTTCTGTGGGTGCAGGATGGTTGGAGGTGGACCGGTTGTCTACCCTAGTGTCTGACTGGGAGCTATGGCTTCTGCCACTGCCCATTGTCATGAGAGAGGACCAAATTGCACATTGCTTGCTCAGGAGAAGATCAAAGTTCAATATTTGAAGTATGGTTTCTACCAAATGTATATTGCTTTCACACCCTAATAAAGTCATACCATGGTAAGTTAGGGACTGTCTGTATGTGCAAATGAAAGTATTATTCCATATAACTTAAATTTATGTAGTTCTATATGTCAATTATATCTCAATAAAACTAGAAAAATGGTTGTGATATGACTTATGTGCTCAAGAAAGAAGTACAACATAGATATTTTTGGTTTAAATGTTTATTTATTTATTTATTTTTGAGAGAGAGAGAGAGAGGACAAGAGGCAGAGAAAGAGAGGGAGGCAGTAAATGGGGCTGAGTTAAAATCTGACACTTAACCAACTGAGCCACCCACGCACTCCTAATATAAATATTTCTATAATTAAAAATATTGTAATTAAAAAATATAGTGTAGCACTCATTATCATATGTGAGTCTCTGTGTGTGTGTATACAAACATACATATTATTCTCAAGTTAGTTAACATACAGTGTAGTCTTTGGCTTCAGGAGTAGAATCCAGTTATCTGTCACTTACATATAAAACTCAGTGCTCATCCCAACAAGCACCCTCCTTAATGCCCATTACCTTTTTTTCCCACCCCCATTAACCCTCAGTTTGGTCTTTGTATTTAAGAGTCTCTTATGTTTTGGCTCCCTCTCTGTTTTATCTTATTTGTCCTTCCCTTCCCCTGTGTTCATCTGTTAAGTTTCTCCGGTTCCACATATGAGTGAAATCATGTGATATCTGTCTTTCTCAGACTTATTTCACTTAGCATAAAACCCTCCAGTTCCATCTACTTCATTGCAAATGGCAAGTATCATTCTTTTTCATCACCAAGTAGTATTCCATAGTGTGTGTGTGTGTGTGTGTGTGTGTGTGTGTGTGTGTGTGTATACCTTTGGGTAAATACTGTTCAATCAGAATTCAAATATTTTGCTGGTCTTGCATGAGGTACCTATCACACGGATTCCTGGGTTGTTTTAAAAAAGAAGATTATCATAGGGAAATTAGAAGAACTATATAAATATGTCAGTTCCATGTATGTGTTACATAATTATAATTAATACATCTTAAAAGAAAAAAACTTTAGATAATAGTAGATTTTTTTTCATGTTGGGAAATGCTTGTAGTCAGTCACTCTGAACCTAAAGATGAAAGACTCAGGCTAAGCTCCCTTATGCACTAGTTTTTTAATTTTTTTTTAATGTTTATTTACTTTTGAGTGAGAGAAAAAATGTGAGTGGGGCACAGAGAGAAAGGGAGAGAGAAGATCCAAAGTGGGCTCTGCACTGACAGTAGAGAGCCAGATGCAAGGCTTAAACTCACAAATGAGATCATGACCTGAGCCAAAGTCAGATACTCAATTGACTGTGCTACCCTAGTTTTCTTAGTTTGCTCACTCCGACAAAACACTCTCAGATTCAAGCATCACTGTTCAAACAAAAGTCAGCCTGATCACTATAATGTTCCTACACCATGACTAAGAGTCTGAGACAACTCACTGAGATAGTGAAAATTAGGCATTTCTTTCCAGATTTGAGTGACTTCAGTGTCAGTGCATTTATGTTTTAATCATTATGCATCTCATAATGCATGATGATATTTAAAAGATATGGCTCCAGCATTTGTATTTGCCTCATAAAATCAGAAAGAGGTGTTTCTTTATTCTCAGTATTATAGTAACAGACTTATAGAGACATTGACAACAATTTTAGGAGGTTAGTGTTCTATCTTTCTGACTGCTTCCACTCCATTATTGTGACTGGAACACTGACAGAGGTGTGCATTGGGTTCCAGGGGGCTTGGTTTCAAATTCTAACTCTGCTACTTACCAACACTTTAACCTTAGGAGAAAGCTTCATTTTCCTGATATTTATTTTTATTTGGCTCTTTCACAGGGTTGATGAAAGGATCTATGGTGATCACACATGTAAAGATACTTAGGGGATAGGCAAATCTTGACAAAATCTTTACTACTTGTTATAAGCAGGATGTATACAAACATGCCAGATTAAAATGACCCTCTGGTCTTTAAAGTATCTGAAATTATACTCTAGTTGCAACTATCCACATTGTATTTGTGAAAGCAAACAAAATTGTTGTTGTTATTATTGAAACTGATCATTAGCATTTGAGTATAAGCAGGAAGCCCCGTGACAAAAAAGGAGTCCTTGAACTTGGGTTCTTGACCATGGGTTCTTTCTGGCTCTGTTCTACCCAGTGACAAAAAATGATTTGGGTCTTAATTGCTCCTCTATAAGGCAAAAGCTCTCTGCTATCTTCCAGCGATTAGGTTTTCTTCCCATTTTGTCTCTATGTTTCTAATAATGTAATTGTTAACAGAATAAAATATGATTATTTTTAAGGAAAGTAGTATTTTTTTAACTTCTCCTTCTCTTTATCCTTTCACTTCCCTTCATTTCTTATTGGATTCTAGATTCCTGTGAGATCTTGTTTTTGAGGCATTATAGAAAATAACTCTAAAGAAACATAGATCTCTACAATCTTGATGCTTCAATTTTTTCCACAATTTATAAATTGTTTCTAACAAGTCCTAACCTCATGACTTTGCAATAACTTGTAACAGTTTTAATGGCATTTAAAAAGGTAAATTTTTTAAATTTTATTTAAAAAATTTTTAACATTTATTTTTGAGAAAGAGAGAGGGAAAGAATCTGAAGCAGGTTCCAGGCTCTGATCTGTCAGCACAGAGCCCAATGCAGGGCTCTAACTCATGAACTGCAGGATCATGACGTGAGCTGAAGTCGGACCCTTAACTGACTAAACCACCCAGGTACCCCACAAAAAAGTAAATATTTTAAAATGAGAATATGTAAGTTATAAGAAAAAAATAACAGTTCATTCATAAAACCAATTCTTTACCTGACTATCCTGTTAAGGTAATTTTTTTTTTACTATATCATTTTTTATTTATGTGGAAACTTGCTCAAAGATCCTGTGAAAACTTGCCCAACTTTTAATTCCCTGCTCCCAGTCTGAAACCAGCTGCGATAACTTATGGCATCCTTTCCAAAGCTCTCAAATGATGACTGATCCTTCTATACGGTCTTAAATGAGTTTTGGCACCCTGATATCATAAATTAAATGAATAGTAATTACAGTTTCACAAATAAGATTGCCTTTGATATGGTCTAGGATAATATTATAGTACTCATACACACCATCCATATTTAATACTTGAGATCAATAACATAACCATTGCCAAACTTTTGCTTACTCCACCCAGCTTCAAGTTTTTTCTTGCCTGGATCTTAAACTTGTCTGATCCACAAGCAAACAATTTTATTCCCAGTTAAACTCATTATTATACTGCAAAGTTACTTGTGAAGTTGCACTTTGGATTCTTCTTTTAAATAGGAAGTTTTAAATGAATGGATAATATGTTCCTTTCACACTCATGGACAGATTTCTGTTCCAAGATTTTCACACATCTGCTTCTTATATCATGTAGATAGGACTATGGATTGGAATTCACTACGACTACGATGGTAGAGTCAGTCTTCAAAGTCCCCATTTTCCCTCCAACACACCCTAAACCAGCCAACATAAATCACACAAATGGAAAAAAAGCATTGAATTTAGACTTCTGGCTTTTGGAATCCAGTCCCAGCTATATTGGAAACTACTAGGAAAACCCTGGATCTTTTATTTAATTCTCCGTAAATTCATAAAGTCTGGATGAGGTAATCTCTAAGGCACCTTCTACACTATAGTTTTTGATTCTATAACTCCTGTTGACACATTTGATTTCAGTCACTTATAATATCTCAATCCATATTCCTTGCCTAGAAAATATATCTACTCCCATCCTACGATTTTTATCCACTGTACCAAAATGTTATACTTCTGCATTTTGCCAAGTTATACAGCCTATTCTCCCTTTAACTATAATTATCACAATAATCACTTTAATGATCAAATCTTCCACTATAAGTATATTCCTTATACATGCATTGTTACTGCTTATTTTATTTCATATTACCCAATTTTTCTCTTTAAACATGGCTTTTGAAAGTATGACTCCCTCAAAATTTCTTATGCAACTTTTTTCTGTTCCTAATAAAGTAGGCATAATAAATATTGAATGAAGGTTGGGATTAAATGACCTTTAAATATCAATATGTTAATCATTACAAGTAGTATGATATTTTGGTTTTTATTTTAAAAATATTCTAATGCTTAGGTATATTGTTTAAAAACTTCATTGTAAGGAGAATGAGTGATACTATTTGTCTAAAGAAAACATCAAGTTCTGTTGATTAACTTGAACAATATTAGCTCTGAAATTAGAATTCAGAGTTTATTTGTAACAAGGATGTTTTCTGCCAGAGAGATTTTACTGCTGTCCTGAAAACAGAAAACATGCATATTATAAATATATATATACACACACATATATATATACACATAATTTTTTATGTTTATTTTTGAGAGGGAGAGAGAGACAGAGCACAAGTGGGGGAGAAGCAGAGAGACAGAGAGAGACACAGAATCTGAAGCAGGCTCCAGGCTCTGAGCTGTAAGCACAGAGCTTGATGCAGGGCTTGAATTCATGAACTGTGAGATCACGACCTGAGTCAAAGTCAGATGCTCAACTGACTGAGCCAGCTAGGAGCCCAATATAAATATGTATCATTTAAAGGAGATGAGACAGGTCACATTTTCTACTAGAAAATCATTGGGTTACATAGGAATTAAGAGAATTAAGAGACAGTGAAAAGAAGAAAAACAGAAAGATACAGAGCCAGGAAGTCAGGATGTAAAAGTTTGAACACAATATGAGAGAATAATCTCTTAAAAAACAAAACAAATAAAACCAACCAACAAACAAAAAGAAACAAAACTTAAACCTCTTTGAAAAGGGGACAGTGACTTACTCATCTTTTTATGTCAAGTACTGAACCCAGTGTTTGATGCATTTTTGATCTTCGATAAATAAAGTGAATTCAGAGAAGAAAGGATTCCAAAGTTTAGTATCACATACATAATCTGCACTTGGGTTTATCTCTATAGTTAAGTACTCACACTCTGAGGCATCTATTCATTTAGGTACTTACTCTTGGACAAATGTCTTGGTTTTTCTCTTCTAACTTCTTAAGAAAATTCTTTAAAAAAATTTTTAATGTTCATTTATATTTGAGGGAGACAGAGTGCAAGCTGAGGAGGGGACATAGAGAGAGGAAGACACAGAATCTGAAGCAGGTTCCAGGTTCCGAGCTGTCAGGCCAAAACCTGATGCGGGGCTCCAAATCACAGAGCATGAAATCATGACTAAGCCGAAGTCAGATGCCTAACCAACTGAGCCACCCGCATGCTTGAAGAAAACACTTTTTAATGTAAACAAGATCATTAACCTACTGAGCTTATGTATGTACTACCAGACATTTTCTACTACAAAACTTACTGCAAACACGTAGTGAAGTATACCTATGTACGAAACTGGGTCATAAAATTGTAGACATCGTATATTTTTGCAATAATTTCATTCAACTCAACCTAATATGTAATTAGACAATTCTGAGGCAGTAAAATATGTAGGTGTGTAAAACTCAATTCATTTTGTTTTACCTACTTCTTGTAGAGAAAGACTTTATGAGGAAATTTTACTTGGAATTCTGTTAGATGTGGAAGAAAGGACCATGCCTTTGGAGTCAATGAGACCTGGGTTTGAACATAAGAACTCCCTAACAGTCATGTTATCTTATCAAAACTAATTAATTCTCTGAATTTTAGATTACCCATTTGTACAGTAGGATTCTCTTATGATGTATTATATGGACTAACAAGAAATATTTATGCAAGATATATATCTAGGTCTACATATTTGAACAAAAAACTATTTAAATGAAGCCTTTCTAAGATAAACTACTGTTTTAAACTCAGGATAGTCTCTCCTCAGTTAAATTCCCAAGTTATCTTAGAATGTCTTAAAATGAAGACAAGATAGCAGTCAGGTAGTAGGAAGGACTTGAAAAAGGGGAATGAGTCATGATACACACACACACACACACACACACACAACCAGACACAGCCTTGTATTATGAATACTAAATTAATGTGCCAGGAAGAAAGAGAGGATAAAGCATGGTGGGAAATGATTCCTTCTCAAATAATGAATCCCCTATCAATTAAAGAAACAATGAAAATTTTATTTTCTAAACACTGGTAAGAGATATTCTACTTTGGGTCGGAGAGATTACATTTAATATCTCTTCTAAAATCTCAAGTTCTACGATTGTACAAAAACTTACAAGCTCAGTTTAGAACATCAAGTGAAGTATTTTTAGTTTTGCAAAACTGTCTTCAAAGAAAATGAGCAGACTTCTATAAAAGGCTCAAATGATTTCTTAGAAATCAAATAGCTCTTGCACAAGAACTGTTTGATGACTTAAGTATAAATGAATCAGAAACATATGGATTAAATTTCTCATGAAATACAATAAGAGGAAAGCAGTGCTTGGGAAAAATCTTCTTTTTGGGCTTCTTGAACCAAAAACCTTTAGAAAATTGTTCAAGATGTTTCAATGACCCCCAAAAGCAGTTGGATTTACTCTGGCCTGCTATAAGCAATTTGAAGCCTTTAATTTCCTTTTTTCTATTGTCTCTGGACAAAGTTCAAGTCAATTTTCTACCAGCTGTTGACTGTCTCTGTTTAGTAGAATGACTTTTTGCTGTTGTTGTTTTGTTCAGTATTTTTGCTCCTTTTACACAGTTGAAAAAAAAAAGTCTTAAAAGTTTGTTAAATATTTCAAAATATTTGTCATTACTATTTAAATCTTATCCCCCAAAGTCTTCCTTTGCCAAATTATTTGACTTAAGGGTAGAATTCATAAGATCAAATTGGATTAGAGAGTTGACCAAATAGAAGGGCCTGGAAGCAAATCTCAAGGGGAAGTGCAATATTTGATGCAAATAACATTGGCTTGTGTATTTAATAGAGAGAATGGGAATTTAAAAATAAAAATGCCATTGGGAAATATCATCATGTTAAATCAGAAGCTGTGTTTCAGTTAATATTTACCATGAATAACAGTATAAGATATAGAAGTTGAAGCTCTTGTAAATTGTCAAAACTTTCATGCATAAAGTAAGATGATTTACTTCATTTTATTTATTTTAACTTCATTTTTAGAAATTTAGAATTTTTCTTGTACACTTAAAATGGCATAAAATATTAAAAATACTGTTTTCGATTTTCTTTTCAAAATGGTACCCACCTCACATGCAAATTCTCACTAATGAAAATTTCTCAGAGACCACAGCTGTGATACAATATACATTCTATTTAACAATGTTTAAATGGTAAATAGACATTTAAACATATTTTGGGGGGCTCAACTTAATGCCAATTTAGAGATGGTCACATACAAGTTTTCAAAGATGTTAGTAAGTATTAGCAAGATGTTGACTATTTTGAACTTTAGACGTGCATGTTCTGTAGTTGAGGTCATGAGGGTCTGGTGCAGACAGTACAGGACAATATAGATTAGCTGCTGCTAGATATAAGGATGGGGCTGGACAGCTGTGTTCATTTGGTTGGAGCAGATTGTGGAGACTGAGGAATTCTCTAGATTGCAACAGAATAAAAGGATCATTGAATCACTCACTGAATTTAAAGTGTGAAAGTGAACACGCATTGCCTAAAATAAGAATATTATGGGGTCTCTGTCCATGAGGGTTGTCTTGCACATAGATAATAATCAGGCTTTTGCTTCATTTTTTTCTTCCATCCTTCAAGCAGCCAAATATAAAATTGCCATCCCAAACTCAGTAGTTTTTGTAAGATCTTCTTACCCATCCAATTTTACACTATTGTTGTCTTAAAAAAAAGAATGTCCCACTCATTAGTAAATGCATTTGTGAAATCCATCATTATTGAATTGGGGACATAATAAAGGAATATCTCAAAACACTGTATTAACTATGCTGTCTTACTGTAATTTAGCAAGAAATAGCTCAATTGACTCACACAGTGAAAAGAAAGCAACACAACTTGTAAATTCAATTTTATGTCAGAGAAGAGTGCACATATATAAGCGTGTTTACCAATTTGTAATCTGGTTGTGGAGTAATAGTTTTAAGGGAAAAAATAGTGCCTACTCAATTTTATAGCTAAATAAATTAATCTGGGGCGCCTGGGTGGCTCAGTCAGTTAAGCGTCCAACTTCGGCTCAGATCATGATCTCAAGGATTTGTGGATTCTAGTCACACATCAGGCTCTGTGCTGACAGCTAAGAGCCTGGAGCCTGCTTCAGAGTCTGTGGCTCCTTCCCTCTCTCTGCCCCTTACCTGCTCACAGACTTTCTATCAAAAAAAAATAAACATTAAAAAAATTAAAAAATAATAGATTAATCTAGATATAGATTGCTTTAATATATACTAATGCTGTCCCAATGAAACACACACACACACACTGGTTTGTAATCAACCAGAGTCAGTTAGACAATACATTCCTCAAGCCAAGTAGTTGTTTAATAAAGAGTCTTTGAAAGAAGAAAAGGATTTTTGTCATCTTTGCAATTATTTAATTATTTTGTTAAAGTTTATCTGAATATCAGGGGATGAAGGGACAGAATGGTGGTGGAAACACTAGGCTACCAAGACAGGTCATCAGTAAATAGTTATCAAGATCTGCGGGGGCCCCACATACCGCCCATCTAATCATTTACTCACTCATTAACTACTGATGTGCAGAATTGTAGGCAAGGCACTATGATTAGTACTATAGACATTAAAACAAAAAAAATAAAACCTGCCCTCTTGAGCTTACCATTTAGTAAGAGAGTAGATATGTTAGTTATAATGATGAAGCACTATGATAGACCTATAGAGAAAATACGTTAGTGACAGAAAAGGAGAAGTAATCTAATTTTACCAGGAGCAGGGGTGGATAGTCAGGAGAGTCTCAGAGTGGCAGATCCTAAAAGATGAGGAGTTGTCTCCCAAGTGGATGGAGAGGAAAGAAGCATTTCAGTCAAGGACACAGCTTGGGAAAGGCACAGAAGCAATACACAGCTTAGTTTGGGAAACTCCGTGGTCTTCTGCACAGCTGGATTCCCAGCTCTGTCATTAATTTTATCTGCATCACCATGACCCTGAAGGAGCACTGCTTGAGGACCTTTTTATGTTTGATCTTTCTGTCTTCCTCTTGCTCTGGCCTTTGCCCTTGGGAAGAATATTTCCAGGATCCCTTGGTATTTAGCTTGGCGTATATTTACCCAGTAGGTGCTAGTGGAAGATTAAAGAACAAGGAAAGAAAAGAAGCCAAGACATCTCTCCCTTTCTTGCTTCCAGGGTGTGATTTCTTTCTATTCTTTTTACATTCATTTATTTTTGAGATACAGAAAGATACAGAGCACAAGTGGGGGAGGAGCAGAGAGAGAGGAAGACACAGAATTCAAAGCAGGCTCCAGGCTCTGAGCTGTCAGCACAGAAACCAACACAAGTCTCAAACCCACAAACCATGAGATGGTGACCTGAGCTGAAGTCAGATGCTCAACCTACTGAGCCCCCCGGGGCCCCGCCAGTGTGTGATATCTTTCTAACAACACCAGCGTCTGTCTCCTCTGGAGCCCCAGCCACCATGAGACCACCCTTCCCTTCATGGTTGCAGATGATTCTGGAGAGGCTCTAACGTCTGGGAAGACCACAACCCCCATGGTACCTGGGCCTAAGAGTGGTTGTTTCTTTAGTTGCTTCTTGCTGCTGTTGCCAATCTCTGCATCACGTCACCATTTCCTCTGCAGCCCTTCAGCTCTCTGGTCATCATTGCAAATCCCAACATTAAATCCCCTCTGCATTTAAGAAAAGGACTGATTTCCGGTTTCTTAAATGAGCCTTGACTGATTCAGGTACTAGCAGCCATCCATATCAGAAATCAAAATGTTTTTTTTTTAATGCTATGGTATACAAATGATTTTTCCTGTAGTCTCTGAAGGATAAATTAAATATTGACTATATTAAATCTCTTATCATTGAAATATATATATATATATATATATATATACTAGCCCAAGATTCTTAGATTTTCATCAGTCATGTCCATGAAGACTTGGTTCAGTGAAACATTAAAGTAAGCATCTGAATTACCTTGGTATTTCTATTTTACAGTGCCCTAAGAAAAGTGAATGGCTGACAATACTCATGATCAAAAGTATTTGTTAGTAACTCAGAAACATCGTTCAGTTCACTCTGTCCTAGCTCACAGTGTCAATTTTTTAATGCCTGTTTCAGTCTGTTCAGCCAGTGCTTGTTCAAGAAGGCATCTCATCTAACATCCTATTGTTATTCCCTCTCAGAGAAAAAAAGAACCAAGGTTGGATGGCTGTGATTTAAATGTTGTGAAGGACTTAAATTAAATAATCATATTTTACTAAAGGATAGAGGGCTTTAAAAATAAAAAATGCTGCCGTCCAGCTGTTGCTCAAGTCTTGTGAATTACTGCCTGGTACTTCAAGGAGCTTTCTTACTAGGTTAAAGTTTGGTTTGCTGATCATAAGCTCTGTAAGGTATTATTTGCCTTTTCAGGAATGAATTTTAAATTAAATTTATGCAATTACATCTACTATACTATTTCTCATCTAGCGTAGAAACATAACTGTTGTCATTGGTTCTAGCAAATATTTATCTTATCATCTCCTGTCATTAAGGTTCTGAGGTGGTGGGGTCTCTGAAAGGAGAACTCCTATCACTTCCTGAGTTTGAAAGCATTGCAAAGTAAAACAGAGCATGGCACATGTACTCCAGAAATAACTAACATTACTGATAAAGGTTAGGGTGGTGAACATAATTAAGGGTAGAAGCCAAATGGATCAGATGGGAGAAATTCAGTGTCTGGTGGATATTTCCACCCAGTTACGGTAACACTGACCCAGTTGGCTTCCCCTTCTCTCCCCATCCTTCTATAGGCGCAGGAACTGCCTCAAGGTGCACAAAATAAAGGGGCACCTGGGTGGCTCAGTTGATTAAACATCTAACTCTTGGTTTCAGCTCATGTCATGATATCCCAGTATAAACTACATGTTAACCACTGCTTTAGGGGACTTTTGTTTATATTAACATGTTAACATTGAAAAGCACCCTATAAGAGAAATAATTCTCTTAATCCCATTTTACAGATTTGGAAAGAAAGGCACAGGTTAAGTGATATTTTAAAGATAGTACATCAATGGAAGAGCTGGGTTTAAATTCAAGCAATCTGGCTCCACCATCTGTCAACTTCTACCCTACACATTGTATTTATTCTGTAACAACACATTAGTCTTAAAAGAATACAGAATAAGCAGAAATTATTTCAACATTGGTTTTCCTCGTTGCGAAGGAGGAGATCCTTGCAGATAATGGTAGGATGCTTATAAATGAATTGAAGTATTTCAATGAGGGGGAAACAACTTTCAAAAGTGGATGCCAATGGAAAAGCCTATGAAGACAATGAATAAGTTAATTTGATTTAAGCTGAAATTATAAATATTAAGTTAGTGGAAAATTAAATTTATGCATTTTAGTTAGGCCAGATTCTACATAGGGTTCATAGACCAGATTCTTTATAGATTAGGCGATCCAAGGAAAGAGGAAAGGAAGGAAAAATAAGATAAAAACAGAGAGGAAGGCAAACAGTAAGAGGCTCTTATATGCAGAGAACAAACTGAGGGTTGCTGGAGGGGAGATAAGTGGGGATGTGCTGAATGAGTGATGCACATTAAGAAGGGCACTTGTTGGGATGAGCACTGGATATTATATGGAAATGATGAATCACTGGGTTTTACTCCTGAAATCAATACTACACTGAATTTAAACTAACCTGAATTTAAATATGTTAAAAAAAAAAAAAGCATGGAGTCTGCTTCGGATTCTCTCTCTCCTCCTCTCTCTGCCCCTCCCCCACTTGTATTCTCTATGTCTCAGAAAAAGAAACACTTGAAAATAATCTTTCTTTTTCTAATAACTTCTAACATTTTTCTTCAAAGTTTTATTAATATCAAACGTCTAGAGAGGCACTTACTTTTGTCCTAACTGTTGATTCTCAAAATGTTCTTATCATTTATTTATTGATATCTTTCTTCAATTCCTGAAAACCCCCACTTATTATTTCCATATACATTATTTTCACAATCTCTTCTTCTAAATCATCTATTTGATAATGTGAAGATTAAGATTACAGATTGGATTTTGATAATCATGTTAAGTTCTAACATGTTGTGCTTATCTAAGTTTCCTCACCTTCCAGCCGAATGATGTTTTAAGTCATTGACATGATCTCACTTCCCTTTTCTTTGGCTCTTGATTCTGTGAACCCTGAGATCATGACATGAGTTGAAACCAAGAGTCAGGTTCTTAACCTACTGAGCTACCCAGGTGCCCTGAGAGATGTGTGACATTTGGAAGCCATCTCACAAGGAAGAAATAGATGCCAGAAAACAATGGAACAATATCTTAAGTTGCTAAGGGAAAGATAAATATCTGCTTATAAATATATACTCAAGCTATTCTGCAAGGTTGGGTATAAAATAAAAACATGTTCAGGTAGAGTAAGACTAAGAGACTTTAGTAGAGGAAAAATTGCTATAGAACGCTTATTTTTAATAAAAATAAAATAATAAGCATGGAGTCCTAGAAAAAAGATCAATAATAAGAGAAATTGACATTGTAATAAATTAAAAGATTAACATTTTACTATAACTATTGGTGTTAAAAAGACATTAAAATTTTGACTAATACCACTAAATTAGGAATGTGCTCAATGGAAATTCAAACAGAAAAAGTATCTTGTACTATAATACAACAGAAGTGCAAAATAATTTTAGATTTTGTCTAAAAAATTTTACCTATAACTGTATGTCAAACATTAAATACTAACAATTAATGCTACAGAAAAATAATCTCTAGATTCTGAACCACAAGAGGGACAGAGGAATAAATTTCTAGATTTACCAAGCAGGGGGAAAAAAGTCAATATAAGCTCAAATACTTATATAATATAATATAAACTCATTACTTATAAGGGTAAATATTAGCTCAGATTTTAAAATACCTAAAACAATAAATCCAACTCTATGCTCTTAAAAGTAACACACCTAAAACAGAACTGCATAAAAGATTTGGAATCAAAGAAAATGAAGAAGTGATAATGGCAGATGTTAACAAAAGGTAAGTTACTGGGATGCCTGAGTGGCTCAGTCTGTTGAGTGTCTGACTCAGGTTACAATCTCATGGTTCTCATTTGTGGGGTTGAGCCCCACAAATGGCTCTGTGCTGACAGCTCAGAGCCTGGAACCTGCTTTGGATTCTGCGTCTCCTTTTCTCTCTGCCCCTCCCCTCTTGTGCGCGCGCGCGCGCGCGCTCTCTCTCTCTCTCTCTGTCTCACTCTCTCTCTCAAAAATAAATAAACATTAAAGGTAAGCTACTATAGCAATTGTTAATACAAGTAAAGGATTTTAAGGTGAAATGAATAGGGATAAAGAAATAAAATACTGAACAAATAAAAACATTATCAGTATATATGTATCTAATAATGTAGCCTCAAAATAAATAGAGCAAAATCTTTCAGAATTAGAAGGAACAAATGGAAGAAGTACAACGTCTTTATTAAAGGATTAAAAATGTAATTACGTATATATATAATTCAATATTATATATATATATATACATATATATATATATATATTCAAGTACTTGTTAAACATTTCATTCATTCTCAGCTGTTAAAGTGCTACTTGTATAGCCTGTAGCCCATGCTCACTTGGGCAATATTATAGAAGTTGCTTTATTTTTTTTATTTTATTTTTAAAAGAATTTTTTAAACATTTATCCATATTTTGAGAGACAGAGAGAAACAGTGTGATCAGGGAAAGGACAGAGAGAGAGAAGAAGACACAGAATCCAAAGCAAGCTCCAGGCTCTGAGCTGTCAGCACAGAACCCGACGTGGGGCTTGAGCCCACCAACCGCGAGATCATGACCTCAGCCGAAGTCAAATGCTTAACCCGACTGAGCCACTCACGTGCCCCAGATGTTGCTTGAAACTACAGTTCTGATCAGCTTGCAGGGCTGGTCACTGTGGTAATCTGTGTTATCCCCGATGAGCCTGCCACAAGACATTGCAACCCACATACTCTTTCTTCCAGTGTGATGTTAGAACTCTTTCCCTAAAGAAGTGAGATCCCTGTTTCTTCCCTGTAAAGAGAAGACTGTGACTGTTGTAGAAGGGACATTCTTTGGTGCTGTGTGATTTCGGAGGTTAGGTCATAAAGACCAATACAACTTCTGCCCAGTTTTCTTGCAATGCTTGCCTTAGGGACACAGGAGCCATGCTAGGAAGCCCAGGTAACATGCAGATACCAAATGTAGGTGTTCTTGCTGACAGCCACAGCTGAAGTCCTGACATGTGACTGAGGAGTTTTTCCTTAAGCAGTCCTAGTGCAGGTCATTGTCAGATTGCAAATACATGAGAGAACCGGAGTCACCTTGTGGAGCCGAATCAACTCCCGACTATAAAATACGTAGTAAAATATTCGTTGGTGTTTTGCCCACTGAGTTTGGGAGTTACTTGTTACACAGAAGTAGATAACTGGAAAATTGCAGTTGCTAGTTTTGTCTTGGTCTAGTTCCCTCTTTTAGCAACAGTTCTTTTGGATGTTTTCTTGTTGCCTTGCACAAAAAATGTCTAGTTGCTCTGATGCTTTCCATTGGATCCTGCTAGAGATTCCAGTTTAAATTGCTTTGTAATACTAATCACCTTTATTTTACTATTCTTCTTCTTCTTCATACCATTAATAATATGACTTTGTGATGAAGCCACCAGCTAAGTGGTTCCCTGCTGATAAAAATTTCAAGATGCAATCAAATAATTCGCTTCGTATTAAATTTTAAGTGACCTCATCAGAGACTTAATAAGTATTTGCAATATCTGTTTGTTTTAGTTTTGTTAAAATACAGTTGACATGCAGCCCTGTTTAAGTTTAAAGTGTACAGAACAATGACTTAACATACATACATGCATTACAGAATAATTTCCACAAGTTTACAAGTTCACATGCATCACCTCGGAAGTATTTGTAATTAATGTTAAGTGTTTATAATAATAGTTCTGAAGATCTGAGCTGGAATCACAAAGTTAAAATTCCTCTTTCCTACAAAAGTTTAACCAAGAGCCAATGGTATGAATTTGGGAAGGTTTTCACAATACATAGAAATATGATGGGTGGCTCAGTCAGTTGAGCATCTGACTTTGGCTCAGGTCATGATCTCACCGCTTGTGAGTTTGAGTGCCATGTCGGGGTCTCTGCTGACAGCTTAGAGCCTGGAGCCTGGTTCAGAGTCTGTCTCTATCTCTCTTTGTCCCTCCCCCACTCACCCTCTGTTTCTCTCTCTCTGTGTCTCAAATATAAATAAACATTAAAAAATAAAAAGTAAATAAACAAGAGGAATATGATGGAAAATTGAAAATAAATAAAAATAAAAATTAAGGAAATACAGTGGGAAACTGATTAATCTTTGAAGTGGAAACCAAAGAAAGGAGATGTGCTGTCCACTTTTTCCCATGGGCCAACAGTGGAGAAGTCATCGTGGTTGTCACTATAAGGGAACAAAGGTAAATAAATCCTCAAAGGAGAGCTATGAGTCTTCTCCCCCGAAGTTACAAGTTAGTAGCAAATGGTAAAAGTGAATAGGAAATGCAATGACGGGAAAGAAAATAATATGATATTTCAGCTTACAGTAATTTGTATGTGACAATTTTACTCTGTTTGATGTCCAAATGGAAGACTGTACTCTTTCTCCTTTTTCTTTCTTTTACACTTTCTGCCTGTGGGTGTTACATTTTTTCCCTACTTCAACTAACCTTGTCTAAGCAGGACAGCTGACCTTCAAAAGTAAATACGATTAAAGCTGAACAAATCAGGTAATTACAATAAAAACGTGGCTTGACAAACAACCTGTGGACAGAATTACAGTTGCATATGCACACTGCACATTCAATTAAAGTGATTGGAAATGAGGAATCCAGTGCCTTTCCCTCCGATTTTTAAGGTGCCGACATTATACATTCTGCCATGGATTAGTGAGGAGATTAGGAGGAAAAAAATTCTCCAGTGATATTATGCAGAATCAATATCCCTTAAATGTGGAATGGCATTCTTCTTAGAGCCTGGCTGTGTCATTCAATTTCAATTGGAATTTTTGTTGTGCTGTATTCTAAATTCTTTATTCATATTTCACATTACAAGTTAAGGACCCACAATTGCATAAAATTTCTTATTATGTGTATATGACTTCGTCTTATCATATGGATTTGATGCCATGTTTGTATAGGTATAATCACACATTTTGCTATTTGACCAATGGCAAATAGGTACCTAGTTATGGTTAGATTCAAATCTACATGCATGTACTGGAAAAATATATAACTCATCCTTTATTTTTCTAAAAGCATTATACGTAATAATAATATAATAATATCTCTTTTAATAAGCCAATTGAAATCAACCTTATAATTTTACTTTGCCATACTGAACATCTCAGTTTTATTATTATTTATTTATGTCCTCTTCTCCATAAAAGTTTACAATGGAAAATGTATATTTTATTGAAATTTTGTTTGGATGATTTGAGGTTGATAAAACAGAAGAAAATAAATTCAAACCATATAGTTTAATTTCCTGAATCCTAAACCAACATTTTGTTGTGTTTGAAAACGAGTTTTCTTCATTTTGTTTGTATTCCGTTATTATAGCTTTAAATTGGTTAAAGTCAGTGTAAAGTCCTAAATACTCATACTATGGGGGTACCGACAAGTTCCAGAGACATTCCTTTCAGGAATAGGTTAACCAGATTGATGTCACAGTGATGGACTGTGAATGTTTCCATGATGAACAAATAGGAGCTTTTACTATAATACCTTCAGTATAAATAAGGGCATTGGTCAAATTTCTAAATGAATGATCTCAAGAATCACCTTTTGGAAAACCAAAGTGCTCAGTACCATCACATCACATTTGCTGGAAAGTTGGAGAAATACTGATACACCCTAAAACATTTTTTAAATTTATTTTTTTATTTTTTTTATATTTTAGAATTGACACCAATGTCTGAAACTCCAGGCACATTGGATAGGAACAGTAGTCTTTTCTCTTAATTGATGTCTCAAGATCAATTTGCTAACCATTTTTATTTATTTTCTAGTAACTTCATGAAACATCTATCTCACCAATTTAATTGTTAGTTACTCATAAGTCAAATCTGTATCATCTTTTCCTTCCAAGTTTCCACATTTCCAGTAGGACACAGACAGTCAAGCTTTGGGGCCCATATCTGCTTTTATCTGTATTGATTATATTACCCCGAGCAAGTCATAACATTTCTCTGACTTGGGAGGCCTCGCTGCCAACATGCAGGTAATATTTCCTGTGAAATTATCTTATAGATTTGTTTTATTAATTGAAAGACTCAGCGTATGTGAAACTACTTTGTAAAATGCTATAAAACTGTATGGTGTCATGATTAGGCGGCTGTGCACATTTAATAAATGCTCCGATGAGAAATGAGGACTTCTAAAGGGAATCTATATGTCCGTGTTTAATTTGAACTTTAATTCCACCAATCAGCAGCTGTTAACAGAAGTCCCCCCATTAGCCAGTTATGTGATCTTAGAGAAGTCCTTTCCCTTCGCAGTTGTATCTAAAAAACAGAGCTGCAAAATATTCAATTATACCTCAAATGTCCCTGTGAATGCCTATATCCACTTTCAATATATCAACACGCAGTCACATAAAGTATTAGTAATTAGAATTACATTTTCTAACATTTTATCATGAAAAATTGAAAACAGACAGCAAAGGCCACATACACACCATCTACTTAATATTTTAGTATACTTTCATTATAATACATGTGTCAATTCATCAATCTATCGAGACTTCATTTTAATAAAATACAGAACTTTAGATCTGGAAAGACCTTAACTAGTTTTTTAAAATGCTTATTTATTTATTTTTGAGAGAGAGAGAGCGAGTTGGGGAGGGGCAGAGAGAGAGAGGGAAACACAGAATCTGAAGCACACTCCAGACTCTGAGTTGTCAGCACAGAGCCCCATGCAGGGCTCGGACTCACAAACCGTGAGATCTTGACCTGAGCTGAAACCGGGTGCTTAACCAACTGAGCCACCCAGGCGCCCCAAGATTATGAGTAGTTTTTAATCCAGTCCCTTCCTTCTATGGATACCGTAACTGAGGACATAGAACAAGAGTAACCTGCAAACTATAAGGTCCTCATAGTTGAAGACTACTTTTATAAAATGACTTTTGTTGTTTTGAACAGATGTTCTAGCTTCAGCTATGTGCCCAAAAATAATTTTAAGTAAAACCAAGCAGAATGGATTCTGTCCATATCTCCACTCTGTATTGGATTCTCTTTATAGAGAGCTGATCTGAAAGATCAAAACTCATTTCCACAACCTACCAAGCAATTCCTACAAGTGCATCTACCTTTCAGTGACAATCCACTTCTCTTAACCCTTCCCATCATGCTGTTAAGCATTAGCACGTGAAAAATTGCATCTGTCAGAAATGTAAAAATAATTATGCCCACCTTGGTCTTTTCTATTTAATAATTTGGGCCATGGATTGGTAACCTTTGTTTTGCCTACTGTGCAGTCATAAATTACTTTTATAGATCAAGAGAATTTGAACTTTCAAAAGTGCTGTTTTAGCTTAAAATGTTATGATTTAGATATTCTATTTATATAAGAGGAAACTGGTGACAACTGGAGTAAGCAATTTTTTTTTTTTATTATTCCTTGTTCAAATTGTTGCCTTAGCGGGGTTTCTTACCTCAGAATAATAGTATATCTACGAGAGTTTGACTACATTATGTAGGCACTAGGAGTTTAAATAATCACGGAAGAGGGGTGCCTGGGTAGCACAGTCGCGTCTGCATCTGACTTTGGCTCAGGTCATGATCTCGTGGTTCATGAGATCAAGTCCCATTGTCGCAATGGGCTCTCAGCTGTCTGCACAGAGCCTGCTTTGGATCCTCTCTCTCTCTCTCTCTCTCTCTCTCTCTCTCTCTCTATCTCTCAAAAATAAATGAAAGCATTTTTTAAAGAGATGAAATTTGAATAAATAAATAATCACAAAAGGAAGAATCCAGGACTTTTGAGGTAAAGCAAATTACCACTTTACTCACTTAATGTATGTGGACTTCAGGAGATTCGTTGGAACCTTTAAATTACATTCAGTTCATATTATGATATTTGGGGGAGCTAAATAAGTTGTTTTCCACTAAATTAGAAAAGCCTAATGAATTTTTCAGTATCAGTTGTAGGTGACGTGGGATAAGCATTCTGGATTACTATTGGTTTTTCAGGTTATTGGCCTATGAAGAAATAGAAACCACATAAATGTTTAAAAAAAGAGTATCTTTTAAACTACTGCTTGTATTTACAGTTTGTTATTTAATAATTTTATTTTTTAAGTCTATTTATTTTTGAAAGAGAGACAGATAAAGAGCAAGCAGAGGAGGAACAGAAAGAGGGAGACAGAGAATCCCAAGCAGGCTCTACACTGTCAGCATGGAGCCTGACATGGGGCTTGATCCCACAAACCATGCAATCATGACCTGAGCCAAATCAAGAGTCAGGCATTTAACTGACTGAGCCATCCAAGTCCCCCTATTATTTAAAAATTTTAAATATAACAGTGTTTTAATCTAACTTGTAGCTATTGCAGGATATAGTGTTTAATAAGTGGTTTAGTACTCCAGACTAAAGCTTCTTTATATAAACACAACTTCATATGATAGACAGAGACCTACAGTCATTCTTACACATTCACTTTATAGCTCCAGTTAAATTGTCTACATTATAAAAGATTTATTTGAAAATATGTTGCTCTTATTTTCTTATCTGATAGATGTGATACAATAATTCTTTCATGACATTGTTTTATTCCACCAAATAGCAAAAACCGTCTTTCTCATTAGTCCCTAGATATTCCCACAAGGTAGGTAATTGCCGTGCATCATCAATTGCATTTTGCTATTAAGGAAATCAAGGCGTTAGTATAGGTCAAGTATTACTCAACCGTAGGCCAAACATTACCCATGAAATACATGGAAGAATTATTCAAGAAAGTCAATCTGCCCCCATTCAGAGTATTGTTCTCTTATGTTGCAACACATCTGTCATTCAGCTTTTAGAAACACCATTCAAGAAAACTAGCATGATCTCTGATAAGAGCAGATCTGTTTTTCTGCCTGCCTATAGTGTTGGGCTTATATTAAAAAAAAAGTAAATTAATAAAGGAAGTGATAAGTGGTTGTCCAATCACCAGATGTGAGACAATATATGAATAACAGAAAGAAAAACACATGAGTGTTAAGGCAATCTAAGTGTGGTATTCATTCAAAGCACTCAGAGATTTGGAATGGGTGCGTTGTTTTGAATTTATAGCCCTTTATTTTTTCTACTCTGTGTTATTGTATTTACATTAATAGTGACCATACTTGAAAGATAAAGGATAATGCTGTCTCTCCTTTACCTCATACCTTCTGATCCTGTTTATAAGAAATCCTCCACTACAGTCCTAGCAGGAACTGGAAGGAAATGAGAGTTGGGAAAAAAAATCATGAAATTCTGGCAGGCAAGGTGAGATCAGAACCCCATTTTTAGCACTGCCCCCTGAAAGCTGAAAAACCTGTATTACTCAAGACACCACATCCTTCAAGGGGTGAATAATGACAAATGACATGGAGAAAAGAAGTTTCTGAGAACAGTGCCTTGGGTTAATTATCTGTCAGACCCCCTGCCACCTCAAAATAATGCAGGAGTGTTCTAAGACTGGGTCACCACATAAGGAAAGAAAACTCACTAGCTTCCATTTCATGTCAGTTTCCCTGTTTGTTACTGCATACTGGTTTTCTTCTTTTACATGGCAGATGTCTGGGCATTGGCCAATAGCCACATCCTTGACTAAGATCTTGCAACACAATTTCCTTGGGAAATAATATTTGTTCACGTAGAACTCGCTTGCTCAGCTTGGTTCAGTGCAATGGAAACAAAAACATTATTGTTAATTAATCTGTTTGCAATTCTATTCTGATCCACTGCTCTAGGAAATATCTCCAAAATCTTTGAATATAGTAGCTATTAATCAGTCTTAGGCTTTCATGTTTATCCTAGTTCAAAGCCCTCATTTCACACAATATTTCATGCTTTCTGCACACCAGTGATGAACAAGTTAAGTTTTCAATTGTCATGTAAGTTTGTTTGCTTTTTTAGTGTATTAAGGTACATCACCTTTGGAAGTTTGACAAAATGCTGTTTATTTGTCTCCTGCCGGGATGCCTTGGTCTCCTACAGGGTTTGGTGGTTTATGTGATGTCATCAGCAGAGAACACACAGGGGTGTCATATCAGATGGAAAAGGGGGATCTAAAACTTGACTAAGAGAATCTGAAAGCAAAACATATGAGCTAACCTTCCCTCTTACAGCCTTTATCTGGGACAGTCAGCATGAAACTAAGTTATGACCTATATAGCTTGAGTGTACTGTATCTCGGGATGCAAACTTTGATCAAATATTTTTCTTCTGTGTAATGAAGACTAGCTTTTTTGCAATGGGTTTTATGTACCTTTAAGAAGATGGGACAGTTTTTCCTAACATTGAAAAAATACTTACTTCCAGTAGCTATGCAGCATTTATTTATGCACAACTACAAATAGGGTGTGTGAGAGAAATAGAACTCCTTTTCATCTTCTTTTTTCCCTCTTCCCTCAATAAATGTGGCTGCTTACAAAACAGTTGTTTTTGATCTGATTATTTTTAGTCTTCACGTGAAGGAAAGAGAATATGCTGTGTTGTTAAGTGGCTATGATGAAATAGAACATTGAAAATGCTGTTTCAGTGAGGTTTGTGTTGTGGTAGCTGGACTATCACAATGAAAATAGAACTCTCTGAGAGGAAAGAGGGCATGGTACCTCCTGGAGTCGACTTGCTTGGTAGGGATATATTCCCACTTAGAACCTCGTTTGCAGCAATGTTGTAGTGCCTTGTTTTGTTTTCTTTGCTTTCTTGCTTGTTTTCCAGCTTAGGAGGGATCCTAGAGTCTAACTATTCCAATGCTCTCATGATACAGGTCGCAGAATTGCTCAAGATCTCACAGGTCCTGAGTGTCCCATATTCTACCACTTGTTGATTCTTATAAAACCCTAAGTCATAGGTGCTCTATGAGTGTAGGACAGATGATTTATGTGAATGTTTGACCAACATAACCTTTCTTCTAATGCGTATGAGTCATCTAGTAACTAAGCACAGCCAGACAATGTACAACTTCCAACCAATGGAACAAAGGCTCTTTGCTTAGGAACTCCATAATAAAGACCCCCATTGTCCCTAACCGTTCTATGTCTTATGTGCTGCTTGTGGGATCAGCAATGGTCATAGCCCATTGTATGGAATAATTCTGGTGAGACTAATTTTGAAAGTCCAAGGGACCCACTGGGACCTGAAACAGAAAAGCAATAGGAATATGCAAGATGCTGGTGGATGTTTATTTTGTCAATATCTGAGAAATCTGATCATAAAAGAACTCTTCTGGGAAGAGGACTCTTATGGTAGAAATGATTCCCTCAAATTTAGGCATGGCCTGTTCTCTCTTTAGTACCTAAAATTTTTACCTTTCCCTACTTTTACGCATGTATGCAACAGGACAAATACTTCTTACATTGCCACTGCTTATGACACCCCAGTATATACGCCAATGTCGATCTACAAATCACCTCCACTCAGGAAGATTTTTATGAGGGTTTGTTTTTATCATTGCTACTCAAAACGTACATGTTGTCTTGCTTTTGTTTTAAATACAGTATTTTATATGATTTCTCAAAGTACTCTTAAGCTAAGGTTCCAATTAACCCCAACCTGCTCCGATGGTTAAGAATCCATGAGTGTGAATTCATTGCCTTCTGAAATCCCTGTTCCTTCCTGTCAACTTTATGATTTGATGAGAAAGCTGAGATGGGTTCCCAGCTTCTGGGTGATTTTAAGAAATTTAAAAATATACTGCATTTTACCTACGCTACTGAGGTCCTCACAGGCTTGATTGTAAATATACCCATCTGTGCAAATACAGTGGAAATAGAAACTTTCGTTCAGGTAAAAAAACCTGCCAAAGATGTTCAGTTTCCTTCTTTTGCCTCTTCCACTCACAATCATTCTCTCCCACAAACTCTCAACACCGCACAGTCTTTTTGCTAGGATAATCCAGCCCTTTCCAAAGAACACGGCCTTAATACATGAATACTGTCTTTAATTAAAAAGGTCTTATGGTCAACTAAGGAATGACATGGTCAATGAAGGGGTAATAACAAAGAGATCGCCTGATAAACTCCTGAATGTCAACAAAAACAAACAGGCTTATTTATTTCAGGTTTTCTCTGTGGCTTTAGTCAGTTTTCCTTTATTGGAACTCTCCTTAGGGTAAGTTTAGGGAGACGGACAATCCATAAAAATTTTTCAAGCTTAATTGGAAACAGGACATTTTTCCCCCAAGATAATATCATACAGGTACAATGTTTTGCAGGATAATTTTGAGAAAACTTTAACCTACTCCGGAACAACCCAGCATCTTATTTTATTTCCTCTGTTAACACCTTCCATGTACGTTTTTTAATTTTTTCTCTTCATGTTCTCTTCTCCTAAATGTAAGTGATTACTGGGCACTCATTTTTACATAACTGTCAAATAATATATAGTGACTGGTGTTTCCAAATTCCAAGTAGTATAAGAGAACAGGGTATGTCCACAGTTGGCAAGTTCTTAAGCCTGATTTATGCTAGCTAGCAGAATACAGAGGATTACAGATATGGATCTAGATTATTTATCACTTTCCCTAAATCAAGATACGCAATTGATAACTTTTCATTCTATTAAGAAAGCTTTACAGAGTATACACAGTTCGCTTTGTAGATCATTAAAAAAACTACCCACAATATCCCAGTAACAAATGTGTTAAAATTCATGATTGAAAAGCCTGGCTTATTTGTTAGGTGTTGCTAAGTGAAAAATACAATGTTCCTTTTAAACAAGCTAGAGAAAAATTATAGTCAACTTTCTTTTAATGCTTAAGAAAATAGATCTCACAGTCTCCAAAACAGTATTTCTCAACTATTAGTTTAGCTTAGATAAAGCAAAAATGCCTCCTCAAAAGCCATTTGTGGGGTGCCTGGGTGGCTCAGGCGGTTAAGTGTCCAACTTCAGCTCAGGTCATGATCTCACGGTTCGTGAGTTCGAGCCCTGCATTGGGCTCTGTGCTGACAGCTCAGAGCCTGGAGCCTGCTTCTGATTCTGTGTCTTCTTTTCTCTCTCTGTCCCTCCCCTGCTCATACTCTGTCTCTCTGTCTGTCTGTCTGTCTCTCTCTCTCTGTCAAAAATAAATAAAACATTTAAAAACGCCATTTGTTTCCACTAAATACAAGGTATTTTGATCCAGTATTTCTCACTGGTGATCGTTGGTGTCTCAAACATCTCTTTGCTTAATCAGATAAGAATGTGTGATATAAGCACTTCGATTAAATTTACTTAAAGGAAACATACTAACATGATGCATTAAAGGTAGGAGTTAAAGTTCTATTACCAAAAATGTCTATGGGACCCAAAATGAAAATGCTTACAAATCCTCAAGTTATTGCAGGCTCAGGATACAGTAGAGCTTCAGTGTTACATAAAGACATGCCTCACATCCAAAGGCTTTCCCAGAGCCAGGAGCAGGAGAGCTCAGGGAAAGTTCCCATTGTTCTCCCTCTGGGAGGGCATCCCCAGAGGAGGGCATTCTCTCTGGAATCACCAACCACTGACCTGTGCGTGGGATGTCTTGGAACCAAGGGGACCAAAGAGAAGTTTTGGCCAGAGATTCTAATATCCTGAAAGTCACACACACACACACACACACACACATGCATATCTTTTTACCAGGGCTCACAGCTGAACTCTTCGGGGAGCTCCCTGAGCCCAGCTGCAAATCATCAATCTTATTGTTATTAATAAACAACACTGACAAGCTCACACAAACCACCCCTTGGACCCATGCTTACAAAGCGACATTATGAATTAGTACTTTTCTTGATGAAGGGTTAGTGCCAAGCAGGTACATGGGCAAAACAACTCAAGCCACTTCCAGACCAGTTCGAATTAACCCTCAGATGACTTATCTTGAAATGTTCATGCTGGTGGATATATTACGGTGTGATCACATATGACTTGATATTTCTATTTTTTTCATTTGCTTAATGAGTTGGTTTTTATTTAAAAAGCGTTTTTAATGTTTATTTTATTTTTGAGAGAGAGAGAGAGCACACACGTGTGAGCAGGGGAAAGGTAGAGAGAAGGAGACAGAGGATCCAAAGTGGGCTCCACAGTGACAGCAGAGAGACCAATGTGGGGCTCGAACTCATGGAACCATGAGATTATGACCTGAGCTGAAGTTGGTTGCCTAACCAACTAAACCATCCAGGTGTCCCTTACTAAGTTGTTTTATATGTATTTCTATTTTTAAAAACTTTTTTAAATGTTTATTTATTTTTGAGACAGAGACAGAGTAAGAACAGGGGAGGGGCAGAGAGAGAGGGAGACACAGAATCTGAAGCAGGCTCCAGGATCTGAGCTATCAGCACATAGCCTGAGGCAGGGCTCGAGCCCATGAACCATGAGATCATGACCTGAGTGAAGTCTGATGCTTAACTGACTGAGCCACCCAAGTGCCTCTTAATGAGTTGTTTCTTAAAAACCCACTTATTTAGCTCTCACTGTATACCAAGTGCTATATTCATGGTTTTCAAAATCTTTTTTTTAATGTTTATTTATTTTTGAGAGAGAGCAAGAGACAGAGTACAAGCAGGGAAGGAACAGAGAGAGAGAGGGAGACACAGAATCCAAAGCAAGCCTCCAGGCTCTGATCTGTCAGCGCAGAGCTGGATACGGGGCTCAAACATCCAAACCGCGAGTTCACGGCCTGAGTCAAAGTTGGAAGCTTAACCAACTGAGCCACCCAGGGGCCCCTCATGGTTTTCCAAATCTTATCTCATTTAATATCTCAGATTACAAACTTAAACAAAAGGATAGTGGAATGAAAGAAAGAAGGTTTTTTTTTCCTACGTTATATTATGATTTTTAAACATACAACAAAGGTGAAAGTATATACACTTCTATTCAGCACATAGTCTCTAACCAGTAATGGTTTACTGCAGCTGTTTGCCATGTAGGCATCAATCTATCCATCTCCCTGCCCATCCATCACATTCTGGATGCATTTGAAAATTAACTGTAGACAGTAGCAGCATCTCTTATATGTTCAACATGTATTAAGTAGAGTTCAACATTTGTTTACCATTTTAATGTTTGGGGTTTTTTAAATTTGTTTTTTTATTTATTTTTGAGAGAGAGAGGGAGCGAGAGTATGGGGGAGGTGCAGACAGAGAGGGAGACACTTGCAAGCAGGCTGTCAGTGCAGAGCCCTATGTGGGGCTCGAACCCATGAACAGTGAGATCATGACCTGAGCTGAAATCAAGAGTTGGACACTTCAGTGACTGAGCTAACCAGGTGACCCTACCACTTTAAGGAAATAAAATTCACTACAGTAAAAATGAAAATCTTAAGTATACATTCACTGCCTTCTTGGAAAGGCATGCATAGATTTCTGTAATCCAAATCCTATCAATAAATAGAACATTGAATCAGCCGCTGTCAATTAATATTCAATCTCATCCTCATTCTCCAAGTCGCAGTGCTGCTGGGACCTTTGTCAGCCTTGGATTACTTTTGTCTGCTTCATTCCTTCATATAAAAGGAATTCTATGATGGGTACTATTTATGTGAAACTGCCTTGTTCAACACGTTTTTGAGATTAATAAATGTTGTTTTGCATGTTAATAGTTTGCTTCTTTTTATTGATAAGGAATATTTTGAGGTATATACCACAGTCTATTTATTCATTCTGCTGACAGACACTTAACTCTGTTCCTAGTCTTTGTCTGCCATAAATAAAGCTTCAATGAACATTCGTTTACAAGCTGCTTTTTTTTTTTTTTTTTTTTTTTTTTTTTTTTTTTTTTTTTTTTTTTTTTTTTTTTTTTTTTTTTTTTTTTTTTTTTTTTTTTTTTTTTTTTTTTTTTTTTTTTTTTTTTTTTTTTTTTTTTTTTT